>UZAN01039436.1:136296-146892 GCA_900618425.1 Echinostoma caproni | reverse complement strand
CTATCAGAGCCTTATGTAGTTCGCCAATCCAAGTCCCGGGACTTAGGTTGCCAGTTTCCACCACTGAACAGCAGGTCCTCGTGACTATGGGGTGCGCCCAGTCTGTCACACTCACAGTCACAGTCAGACTTAGATGTGTAATAAATAAGTATTTCAATTATTTTCTTTATTAGTTGCGTTTTTCCACTGGCCGACAATACTTTAATAGAATGTGCACACATAAGTTCTGAGCTGCGAGGATAGTAGGAAGAAAAGTCCTCTAAGCATCAAAGGGCTATCAGAAAATACTCCCTACCTAGTTTTCCAAAAGCAAACTCAGATCACACGTTCGCTTAAAACGTAAAACGCTTTGGGTACCAGTCGGTTCAAGTCGTTATCACTTGATCAATCAAAAAAAGAACCGTTCTAAAGCGTGTTTTTGCCAAATTTTCAAACACTCAAAACAATAATCTTTTCTTTATCTTGGTAATCCAGAAAACACTTTGACATCTGTATATCGTCTGTGGTGCTTATGCTGTTTAGATGTGGACTTGAAATTTGGCTTTTTAAAGTTGGCAAATGAATGTATTCAAAACCGAGTAGAACACTGTTCTCCTGGAGATCACTTTTAAAAAGCGGTCCCCAATTCCGTAAGACAACGCGTCCAGAGTTAGACAGATGTTATCATCAATCCCCCTTTCCCCCCTTTAAAAACGAACCAGTTTGAGAAAACACGAATATCGGGCCATAAACCTAATTGCAAATCGATAAAACAACCCTAGATCAGACAAATACAGATGAACTGGAGGTGTTTATCCAAATACAGATGTCAAATTTTTCATTTGTGCAAGCATACGCAAACATTGTGAACCATTCAAGAGTTGTAAGGAAAGTGCTCGGAGTCGTAAAACAAACCGCTATAGTGAATTAGTCATTCGTTTTTCAAAAATAATTTAACCCATACAAGTGTATTCATCTTATTGCTTGGGTCTCGCGATAGCGAATATTCAGGAGACCCACATTTGAAGGATTGTTGTATGGTCTCAGTTGTTCATGACAACCGCAATCATCTGCGGTGAGGGGTAATTACAAATGCGCCTTAAGGGATACAGGTGATGTTGATAATTTAGTCCTATTTCATGGTATTTTATGAACTTCCTGCAGTGGGGCGGATGGCTCTGGGAGTAAACAAATTTGATCGACTCCAACAATTTTACTTCCACACCCGGGTTAGGGAGGGAGGGAGACCTTAAATAAAACAAATGGAATTACAACGCTATTTCCTGGACCTCTTCTGAATGGGTGGAGTGGCTTACAGGGAAGAAAGAAATACAACTAGCTTTGATTTTGTTAACCCACTGAAATGTGTAGAGGAGATATTAATATAACGGTGCACTTAGCAAGACTGAGCAAACCACACCTACCAGCGTCGCACACTAATTATGAAAACCAAAATGAACTTTCTCAATATGGAATAATCGTTGTGCTTTTGATCATCTCACCGATCTGATTGCGAGAGTGTAATCCACAGAGCATCAACCCTGTTCACATATTACTACCGCAGGTTGCTAATTAGTATTCCAGCCGGGGTTAACGAAAGAGTGTAATTAGTGAGCAAAACCAAGCTATAATCTGGTCACATGGTCAAATCAAGTGAAAATCATTCATCAATTTTCTCTCCGATAAAAGGTTCATAATTGTAGGATACACTTAGTAAAAATAATTGGGCGATCACCACTTATTACGAGTTGCGATTTCCCGGAGAGAAAAAAATGCCAGAAAATCTCAGTGCCGAATTACAAACGTTGACCGCAGGCATAAAGTTTTTGGTTAAGCTCGGAAAATACAAATGAATCCTTCAATTCTGCTGTAACAGAACGAAGACCATGCTCGCTGCTCTTATGCTCGGTTCGGAAACAAAACGAACAAATAAGTAAACCCTGCAGGTTCATAGTTTAACTAACATTTACTCCCGGGTAGGTGAATACAAACTGAGAGGTATTTAAGCGCAACCTTCCTGGAGAGCCATGGCTTCACTTCGTATGTCTTCAATCTTAAGGGCAGAGGGCAGGATACCTTTGTTAGCCCCGTCACCTCCATAGCCCCTTGAAGCGCTCATCCAAACGCTGCTTGAAAGTAGCGTCGGTCTTCTCCTCCACCACAGTTGCTGGAAGGAATTTCCAGAATATTGTTGACCGTGACAGTCGATAGACTAACGGAAGACCAATGGACTGAAGTTTATGCAACGTGAGAACGAGCCGCCGCGTGAGTTCCTCTGTCCGTATTTGTATCTTCCTCAGGCATATCAGAACCCCCTGATGAGCCGATACGGCACTGGGAATAGACTATGAGCCTGTAGATCACCTTCATAGCTGGTCAAATGAATGATATGCCACTGCAGTGTCAAAATCAAATGAGAAAGCTACCAACAGGATCCGGAAAGTTGATCGTTCAATTAGAGACCAGTACCCTCAGGTTGGTGCGCTTCATTAGTCAGTTGATTACACACTTTTCCACATCAGAATCGAACACCTACCTTCTCACATTCGGTCTGAGTGCAAACAAGACAGACCTCATTCGTGCAATGTGTCGCTCCTACGGGCGAATTTCAGTATAGTGCATTAGTGAAGATGTGTCATTTGTGCCAAACCGCAAGAATAACCTCACAACGATAAAATCAAATGATATGGCAAAGTTTGGTGCAGTCTTCCGCTTAGGTGTAAATGATCTTCGTTGCCAAGACGTTGCTTTCGTTTCTTTTTTACCTTCTTTTCGCCGGATACCTGATAGTAAAAGTAACTTCCAGAAGAAAGAAACGGTTAATCAAAGGACTGACATAAGATAGAGAAAAATGAAGTATGTTTGTTACCGAGGTGCTTTTTGCGAAAATAATGTCTGGGGCGATAAAAACCGATGTCCTTCACCGCTATATCAAAAGTCATCATTACAAATAGGACCGGGGTTGCGTAAATCTCTTGCGATGCTCTCCGATCAATTAATTATGTCTCATCTGCAGTCCGCTAAAACAATACATGGAGATTAGTGTAGGAAGGGGGGAAACGCGTTTCTTTACGAGAATGGAAACGTGTTCTCGATCAATACTTACACCAGCACTCTAGTCATGAAAGCAAACTCTTTTCGTTCCGGATTGACAATGGATACTGAGGTTGGATCAATAAGATATTCACGCAGGATTTGAAAATCAGCTCAATACTGGATTAATCTAATGTGAAACTCAGAAACCAGAAACGGTTAAATGGAAGAAACAAAGGATACAGTTGTTCCAAGGCGTTTTTATTTCACCGACGGACTACTATTATTCATCGTACAGCAAAATACGATGCAAACTTTAACGACCTGTACTAAGAGGGTCCTATTGCGAAATTTGGCAAGATTAGATATTTCAGATTTGATCAACACTGTTACACCTCTGTTACACCATCTTTGTGTACCCGCTCGTTGAACCGTCGCAACAACATTATAATTAGTCATGACAACTTGGTCACACACGTGCATGGATAGAGGAAAATCAAAGATCAAAACGGAATTTCAAAAATTTTTCCTGCGTTTACACTGAACTAGGATAAATAGTTCATACAAATGTTCGTAGTCGGTAAGGAATGCCATTTCTCCTTGAGAAGATAAATTCAAATGATTAAAGATTGTGCGACATCCATCCGTTGGTTTTGTAATTAATTATGCGGGGAAAAATATGTTTTTGGTAAACATTCATTCATGGCTGAACTTCAATAGTAGACCTTCACAAAGGGGACCAAATATATCCCGATTGTTTGATAGCATGTCATTGAGCTGTGCAATAGCTTTGATATGCGTCAAACAATCAAATACCTGGGGTTTTTATGGATGCCACTGTTTATTTGACCTCTCACATTCAACATATTGTCAGTAAACTTCAACGACTTTCTTTTCGGGTGCGTAGACTTCGTCCGTTTCGTATTCAACGATCGATTGTGTCCAAATTCGTGTACCAGTATGTCTTTCTGTTTAACTCTATTAATCATCCGTTGCTTTTTCCGATCTCCTAAAGAAAGATTTTAAACAGCTTTCACGTGAACTGACCATCATTAGAACGCGTCGCTTCAATCCTGATGGAGGAGTTTTGCAACTAACCTGTGCGAACGTCACCTGGATGCATGTGAAAAGTTCGCACATAAGATTCTTATCGGCCCCACACATCCGCTACACATAGATTTAACTTCCTGTTGTTTCCATCTGTCAACTAGATCCCAAAACCTTTGTGTTTCCTCCCGAATAAACATATATCACAACCCTACTGTATCCTCATTAGCAAGTATTCCATTTAAAAAGGAACAGGTGTTCACAGACTTTGTAAAATGTTAGCGATTTAACTCTGTTTTTCTCTCTCTCTTTCCAGTTTGTACTCTTTCAATTGAACTATAGACTTTGTGCCTACAGAAGTTATTAAAATTACAAATGCAATTACAGCTTCGCGTGGCCACTTGTGCTCGTCTTTTGGAGGCTGCCTTATCGACGCCCGTTCGCGAGTGTGATAAGCAGTGCGACTGAAGTCCGCCGAATTACCTTACCAGTGTTCCAATGTGATCGTTTCTCAAATTGATCTTCAAAAGGACATTGGAAAACGGATGTTTAAATCTAACGGGAATATGTATCCTTTTGCGCCCCATTTTTCCCCTCATAGATGTTGCTGAGATGCGAATAATTAAAATTATATATTTCTAGCCATCAAAATTGGATTACCGGATCGATTATTGGAAAGAATGTTGAAACAGAAAGTAAAACGGTCAACATAAGATTAGGGGTGGCAGATGAGTTGAAGGTGTTATAACTACTTGAACGCTAGTAACGGGTCAACAAGAATCCCTTTGCCTCTTTCCTTCAGAACGGCTACCCAGAACGATTCATTGGCGGCACTGCATGGGGAAAATTATACATCACTGCCTGCTAAGGTTGACAAAAGTTGAGGTGATAATACGTAGACCAAATAAATCTGTGGAAAAAAAATTTTCCACTACATAGCTGCGCATTTTGTCCGTCTCCAGTCCCTTTGTGTGTTTCCAAGTGACCGACGAATTTCCCGTCAGTGCAGCGTCTTCAGTGTGTACTAATTCATCTGCTTCTGCGAAAGNGCGAAAGATGCTATATCAGCCGCATGAGTAGAAGTTTATGTGAATAAGTACGCGAGCACCGCCCAGTTTGGCCGAATGACAGATTGTCCAGGCCCTTGAATATTTTGATCATTTCACAGCCAATGAAGCTTGATCACGTGGTTAATGTGATCGAGCATTTCCCCTCCATTTATTTAATAGTTGTCTATCTAGGGGGACGAACATCACATTTTGTCCACGGCGGAAGCGATTGGAATCCGCCTGCATAATCTATTCTCTATTAACACGTTGCTTCCCAGAACAATCTAGAAAAGACATTCGATTTTCCGTGGCCATCAACACACTAGAAAACAGTCATCCCCAATCTCTTTAATGATGACCTGAGCCAATGTGCAAGTGAGATGCTCACAGAAAAACGGCCATCCGCTCAGGGAAATGAAATGTGATTTTTCCCTCTCTTTAATGCAAATACAAATTTCATGAATCTTTATCCCATCAAACATGATATAAATTACGATTCATTAGCCAACGGATGATTCAGTGAAGACGAGATTATACTCTCTGGTTTCTCTTGCAACGCGTTACAACGGTTTATTCAGACAGTGTAATTAGTGTTTATCAGTTTATCTATTTCACTTTACAATGAACATTGGAAACAGACGTTTGGTTTACGTAGTTCGTGAGCATCATCTTGGCGCAATCCGTTTGCACATTGTCACGTTGCTCAATGGATTTGACCAGGAGGCTGCTCTGTCTACCAGGTTCGTGTAAGACAATTTAGTGAATAAACTCTGGTTACAGGGGAAACAGTTGCAATTCCCATACATCCACACATACTGCATCTGTTATCCTCCTCTGTCTATCACATCTTGCTCACCCACTACAGCTATCGTAGCATTTGGTCTGATCACCAAATTAAATATGGATCACATTATCTACGTTCTTGGTACCGTACCAGTTGTGATAAATAACGACAACACTAATGATTAGCATTTGGTTGAAGATGGGCTATTCGCTGGGAGGACAAAATTGGCTTGTTCAGGTACCTTAACGGCCAGAAAATAGGGAGCAAAAGCGATGAACAACGCAACTGAAGATACTGGCAAATCGAACTGGCTCATTTGAACAGAACAATGCAACTCAAGGATAAAATGACGCAACCGAAAGGGTCACTCCGTGACCTGAGAACGGACGGAAAGCGTAATCGGGACGAAACGACAACCTCCTCCTCTTTCCACTCTCAGCCCCCCGCACCAGTTCAACGGCGAACCGAGGCGAACACAGTGAGAACAGAGAACGAAAATAATCGGTGGAGAAGAACACACATATATAAACGAACGGGTACGAGCAGAACACTGTCACTTCACAAACCCTGATAATATCACCTCGGCTGGTGATGAAACGGCTCGGCGAACAGGTGAAATGGAAGAGTAGAAGTTATGGCGATACCCCTAAAGCTCTACAAATCATGTGCCTCCATTCCATCTTGCTCTTCCCTCTCCCAATTTCTGACTCACAACGGCCACTCCGACTGGCGGACAACCACAACCTTATAGTTTGTGGAATGGTTTCTTCAGAGATGCAGGTTGTTTACTTTGTTAAGCGGATACACCGGGATTACGGTCAGGATGAAGGGGTGATTTGTCGAAAACAACTACCAACTGAGATATGCGAGGTGGCTCTAAGTAACTGACTGCACGTGAATACCATGTGCTATAGCTCTCATCCATCTCCAGGCTCGAATCGGAGTGGGTTTTGACCAGAATACACTGTTACTATTTCGTAAGAAGCCAACTGAATTAATTTTACCAGGAGTTCGCTCAAGGCGTTTCATCAGCAAGTGACAAAACGATTTCAGGCTTCGTAGATAATTGGGGTAGAAGAAAAGCTTTGATTCGACACAAATGGCCGCTTTCAGCTTCGTGAAATGCTAAGGTAGTCAGGGAAGCCATCGCATAGTACACCGATTTTTCGCTCTTACTTCGAATGACTAAGGAGGCAACGTAAGAGGGCTACGAATACCACCAAAATGTCCTTCAATTACCATACCGGTACTTTGCGTATGCGAGTGATTTCTAACTAATGTGAAAGAACTATTAGGGCTTTCCAAGAGGTTGCAAGTGCGTATTGAATAACACACTCCAACGGTCGAATCTCTTTTCAACAGAATAAATTCAGTTTCCTCATGTTGAATCATGAGCACACATGTGCTGCTTTGATCTGTCTGTTTCACAAAATAATTTTATTCGGGCCAGAAAATCCAGGGTACTAATACTTTCATTTTGACCAATCTGTGCACCGGAATGACCTCGATCAATGTAAATGAAATCGCTGGATTATGCTCTGTCACACGAACACACTTTGTATTGTTCAGTTCCAGACATTTCAGGAATCAGTCGGACGTTGGAAAAATATATTTTAGCTCACGCGAATATAGAAACAAGAAGGGAGTGGCCAGATGCACTATCGATGTGTGCTTCTCTACTAGGATGTAGTGTAACTTTGCCAGAAGAGTCATAGTTATAAACAAAAACCCAGGCTTTGATTAGCTTGAATGATTATAGGTAGATCAATGTCAGTAAAGGGCATAACTCTCCATCAGGAAATTGCTAATTAGTGTAGTATATGAAGAAGAAGGGAAAGTGTAAATTGCTGTAGGTCAAACATTTTTCACGTCCTCAGGAATGTTACGCTGGTGATCATCAGGTACAATGTCAGCAGATTGGTAGATCATTGACTCTTACGAATAAATTCCCATTGCTCCACACGCGCTTTATTCGGATTCAGCTTGACTACGAGCGCACGTTCAATCTGTCACTGTAATTTGTCCGAATGATGTATTTGTCGTGATAGATGTTAATTCAATAATAAATATATATACTAAGAACAACAGTAGTGTGGCGAACAAAATGGTTTTCAGTTATTCGTAATCATGCCGTTATATAACATCAACGAATGGACTACTAAAGTTGTAGCACTTAAAGCATCTCAAAAAGGTGCCAATAGAGAATTGATGTTACCAAGACCAGACAAAGCTGGAGGTATTGTGATCACGAAAATGTCTGATTACATAAATAAGATGAGGAAAATATTGAATGACCAGGTTAAGTTTACAAATCCTCTCACTGAAAAGGACAAGATGATTTAGATAAAAAAATGATTTCCACGTGATTAAAATATCTGAAGCAAAAAGCAACAATTGGTGCACTGACGTTCGAGAGAATACAACGAACGGGTACAACAATTCCTAGATTATATGGATTTTTGAAGATACGCAAACAGGGTGCCCCCGTGAGATCCAATCTAGATATTTGCATTTCCCCGTTTCACGCTCTTACGAAGTGGTTGGCAAGCGTACTGGAACCACTAGGGCTCGCAATTTGCAGACACATTGTACGTGAAACTTTTCATCTTTTAGAAGATTTTCAGGACTTAAACCTAGAAGGCAAACAGGCGATATCATTTGACGTTAACTTTTTGCCAACAAATGCACCAGTTGGTGAAACTCCCAGTCACATGCACGGATTTATTCAAGAGAACAACATCGATGTGGGTATTATACTGTACGAACTGAAACAATTGCTATTCGTATGCACACATAACGTCCACTTTCAATTCATCGGTGAAGTATATCGCCAAAAGGGTGGGGAGTTGCATTGGGGTCACCTTTAGGACCATTATTCGCTAGCACCTTCAATGCGCAACTTAAAAACGATCCTTTTTGAGTTCCATATCAGACAGTGCACCTTATATGGACGACGTATTGTGTTTATAAGACGCAAATGAGGATTTCAACAACGTTCACTCGACTTACACTCTGGAAAAAGAAAAGGACAGCAGTTTACTCTCTTCCGAGAAATTGAAATGAAATTCGTTGTTTAGTTCTCAGAGCGAAGAAAATATGCACAGCGGACACCATCGCCAGTGAGCTTCAGTTCTTATCTATTGTTTGGCACAGAAAGGTTACCCAGAACGATTTATCGATAAGGTCATGCTAGAACACGAGGAACGGTCAAAGGAAAGAGGAGCAGTTAAGAAGCCTGACCATGTGCCTCTACCGTTCAAGAGAGATACGGAGGCGGAAATCCATCAAAGAAAGCTCTCAGGTGCAGTAAGCAGAAAACTTCACGCTGTGTTCACATCTAAACTGACTATGTTTCCGACGGAAGGACGGAATGCCAGGTCCTGCAGCCTCATTTTGTGCATACGCATTCACCTGTTACTGCGGAACTGGGTACGTTGAACGCCTGATCAGGCGCTTATCTGACTGCGTCCCCGATCAACACCCCGCTCGGCTGAAGACAGGAACAATTAGGACAATTAAGAGCGTGGTGTGTTTGCGTCTCGTTGATGTGGCAAGCGTGATCCGACCGATTTACAAGGTTCGATCTAGACGATCAAGAACGGAGAAATATTGTATCTTAGCCACGACTGAAGCCGTAAGTATTCGGATTCACACACATACACACACACACACACTTTGTGCGTTCAGGAGAAATCCGTGCAAGCACTTAACCTCCCCTGGCCCACTCCATCCACTGCAACGCGTGTGCAATCACGTGAACTTTTGACACTGTGATCAATTCCACGCAAACACAAGTTTGGAGCCACAGCTGTACCATAAAGACTCGAATTTCTCACTCCCTTCCTGTTCTTGTTTTTATTCATATTTCGTGATGTAATGGTATGATTACGAATAACTGAAAACGAGCTTGTTCGCTACACCCTTGTTGTTGTTCTCAATGTGTTCCATGAAACTATTCAAACGGTTAATGTATATTAGACACTCCCTCATGCCGATCTAGTTCACTACCGATCAGTCCGGCTTGGAACTTGCGTGCACACGTTTCTCGAAGAACGGGACAGTTTGTTTAATTTAGTATGTTGGGGGTGCGTGGATGAAAGAGTACTCATAGGAAATGCTTGGCTAACACCCATGCAGCCGAATCATTGATCTGAAACTGTCCACCTCCTCTCGGCGTCCTACTCCATCCATACTACACCATGGGGGCTGTCGTGCTAGGACCAAACGCTTTTGTACTCACAAACCGAGGTTTAGTGAACAGATCGCGATGGCTTATGCGGTGTCTGAACTTCGCATTGAGACTGTCTTCGAACACGTCCACTTGGTTCGCACCGATGGTCACTGTCACCCGGACCTCAAGTAAGTGGATTTAGATATGCTACTCATTTTCTACGTTGGTGAATCAGTTCGTGTGGTTTGCCGAGTTACTTTGGGGCTGTCATGGGATCACGCGTATGAAAGTGAGCTCATTCAAATTGCTTCAAATAAAATCTCTTCTCCTGGTTATTCCATTCAATAAGTGAATGATCATTGCTTCTGTGTATTTGTCAATTTCAAAGTCTTCATTTTTCACAAACACAATGGGAATATGCGTGTTAAAATTTCTAGCAGATGGTTAATCGGGCTTCCAATTGCAGGGTTTCAACATGAAAACATTTACCCAAGATAAAAAGTACTATTTAAGCTCTCAGGTTAATTTGTCTT
>UZAN01039436.1:90235-117666 GCA_900618425.1 Echinostoma caproni | reverse complement strand
TCGCTGTCACAGGCGTTCTTTGGACCCTGTGGTCCGAGGTTTGAGTCCTGCCTCGCCACCCAACTTTGGTGGTAGGCAGCTTTGCTGTCGCCCGGTTCAATACCACACCCAACCTGTCGGGGCCTTATGTGGTTCACTACTCCAAGTCCCGGGGCTTAGGTTACCAGTTGACATTACTGAACAGTAGGTCATCGTGACTGTGGGGCTTTCCCCGTCAGCTGTTCATCACAAAAATGTGTGTAATTAAAAAAAGCCACATTTCACTTTTCAGTAGCAAGTGAGAGCAATACGCTCACACAAACAATCCAAGTGTCCAAAAAGTTTTTCTGAAGTGACCTAAGACAAACGTTTCCCCAGTCTACTTGATCAAAGCCATTTGAAGAGCTGAAAACATGTGACAGCAAAACAAAAGATGATATTATTTTAGGGCACAGCTCTGCACGATGAAACGACGGTTTCGGAATCTGAGAGAGTAGAGCAGTTTCACTAAATGTTTTCTCTAATTTGTGCTGCTTGAGGATAAAGAGCTATAGATTTTTAACTCATTCTGAAAGAAATGGCTGCATTAGAAAAACGAGGCAACATTATGAATAGAATAAGGGATTGCAATCTTCAACAAATTAGATAGATGGCATTAAAAGGTTAACCAGGCTGAGGTGAAACGCGTCCATCGTTCCATAGAACCGGGTATACTGAGCGGAAGATTACAATTCTGAGTTGCTTTCATAAATATTACGTATGTATAGATCCTTTGTCTAGAAAACTATAAATCTAAGTAGATGTACGAGTGTGCAGTGTACCGACTGTGTAGAGAAATTTGTACAATGGGTTACACTTCTTTAATATCAGCTTTTGACCGTCATCATTCTGTAGATTCTAACAACCTACAGGATACGTTTGAATTTGTATCTGGTAGTTCATTAGGCGCCCATGTTGCGCTTTATGAAAAGGTAGAATTCATCTGCGGCTACACTAAATGGAGGTATTGATCAGAGACATGAAATTATGGATGCTGAGGTACACTTTTGAGAGATTGTGGTTAAAAAAGAAAACAGATGTGTTCCTGAACAAACTGCGAAACTCATTAAAGAAGATTGAATTCAAAGAGGAATGTACATACGTATCCCTGTTAAAATAGAATGGAAAGACGGAGAGCCGAACTAGAATACCGAGTGATCTAAAAGCCACTGTTCCCCTTGTACCGCCTTAATAAATAAAAACATCCCGTTAGTGGCTAATCTCGAGTTCATAGAAAATAATAAATATAATTTCGTAGATAAAATCATTCATACATAGAATATTCTATCCAAGTAAAATGACTACATGGAAGATTCATTGAACTGAACACGGAAGAGTAAACAACGCGCCGGAGAGATTTCCGTTCAGTAGACTGTCATCTGAAGGAGAGAATAATCTTGTTCACGCGCATTCCGGAATATTCGGCAAGCACCTTGATAAGAGACACAAATTCAGATAATTTTCCATTAACGGATCTTACCAATAATGAAAACGTGCTGCTTTTTTACTACGGGGCTTCAAACGTTTAGCGGTATTGAAAATCGCAACAAATATTGGCGCAAAGGCAATCAAATAAATGGATTACATACTGCTGTTCATTCTTCTCACAACACATGGCGGAAAATGGATCACAGATTACTGACTTCTCGCCAACCTAGCAGGCAAAGACCACGAAATGGGGACACTGAAACATTATTATATTGACTATCGAATCACTAAGTAAACAGGTGCATTTTCAATACATACACAATGTGTAGAAAAGTGAATGGCTCATGCCTTACCGTAGATTCACTCTCCTGTGCTGAGCAGTGTGATACAGACCTCCTACTCTTTCGTGAACTTGGAAAATCGCGAAAAACTATTTTGAAACACTTTCGTGTATGCGCTGTACAGGCCAGTATTTAGATGAGTTACAATAGATATTCACCACCAAGTAGAGGTATGTTTTGTCGGTCCGGATAGAGAGAGAATTTTCAGAAGTATTTGAGACTCATGTTGGAGAGAATCGTAAACAGTTGTATTGTACGAAATGGCAGCAGCAGCAGCTAGCCTATAGCGACAATATATTTCTTATCATGGTAAATGTTCTGCTCGGCAAAACCGAAAAAAGAGAAATACATGAAACTATAATAACCCCGTGTAGGCGGAAGTACGAGCAAGCAGAGGTTTCACTTTGCAAACTATCGAACTCTTGGGTGCAAATTTCACAAAGATTTCATACAGGCAGTTACCGTCATAACTGAACACTCCGTTAACAAACTTGACACAAACATGAAAATATTTAAAAAGAAGTAAAATCAAGGGATACATGTTAGATTACACTGCAACATCTGAAATTAAGTTTAAGGGGCTTGGAGAATAGGTCTTTGAGTGCGAAGATATATATATATATATGTATTTGACTTTGAAATTTCTGAAACTTCCAAACGTGTAATCAGGGTTTCGATTGAAGTGGACGTTCACAATTTAATTGGTGTCACTCACCTTGAAATTTTGCTCGTCCAAATCAGAACGCTGCAATTGGCCCTGGCTCATTTTGAGAAAAAATTGGAGCAGCAATTCCAGTGCCTGTTTCAACTTTATCAGAATCGATCGAGCACGCAAAATGGACTCGCGTGTAATATGCTCGGGCAGAGCGGCCATATGATCATCATTGGTGAAATGCGTGGTCAACGGAATGATACATCGACCCGGCGTGGATGTGTTGTCCAGCGTGGGCATCAGATATGCTCCGGGACCACTGGCATTCGGCCCGATCTCGGCCTCTTTGTGCGCCTGTTCAACAAACTGGCTCAGACATTCGGACCACAATTCGAACAGGAAACGTCGAAACAGACTGTCCGAGACTCGGCTACGCAATGTTTTGAAGTTGGATTCCAAATAGATCAACAGATCGTAGATGGCCTGTGTGATAAGAAGAGTTGATTAGAGAATAAGGGAAGATTGAACGATCGTGAATGAGTGGGTGTATTCGCACTATCTGAAACAAAATGGTAATTATCTAGCTTGTTTTAGACCGCAGACCATGTGAGTCCAGTATTCTGTACATAAAAATGTTTTTTTGACACAAATTAACTTTCAAATTCAAGTAATGTTTCATTGGTATCATCCCTAAAATAGAATTGTGCTTCTCCAAACTCAGGATGTGAGCGAGTGTCAAGAAACTGTGGTCTGAATGTGCCACGGGCCTTAAAGAATCTTCGAATGAATGATTGCCCTCAAATAATGCCATTCAACTGAGACGAGGTCCGATGTCACTGGTGTGGCATAAAATGGAGTATTACAGTCTAAAGCAATGCACTAAGGTTTCGGCTGCGTCAGTTTATAAGACAGAGCAGATAGAGGGGTATAAACGTATTCAGTGTATCGATACCGCACGGTAGCTGGGGAGTTGTTAAGGTGTCAAAGATATTCGATGTGATGGCCCTAGAGCGGGGTGACTGTTATCGAATGAAACATGCCTGATTGGACGTACCTAAAATATTGATTAGGCAATTTAAGCTGCTCTAATGACAAAGACCGACCTCTATCTTTAGGGAGACGACAACGGTCAAACCCCGGTTCTCATTGCTCCACAGGATAGGAATCCAGGGTGTTTCACCACAGTGAAGTCTATGCATCACCCACTTGAAAACCGCCTTCCGATGACAGTCGGTCGCTGAAAATATTCTTCATCAGTCACTGCGCTTTAACATTTGTTTTAGTGTTTCGGTTTTATTGATAATGCGCATACGAAGAAAGTTCTCCGCAAACATCTGAATATCGTACATTTTATACTCAAGCTTCTCACAGATAGTGAACCGCTACCGCAGAGATGTTAAGGTGTACCGAATTCAAATGTATATCAACTGAATACTGGTAATAAAATACATGGTCCTGTGTTAGACTTTGTTGTACTTTGAAAATTGAGAACGCAGTTCTAGGCGGCTAGATATACTTGGGTAAGATTTGTTCAGACAGAGTGGTGTTCACATTTGTCCATTAACATTACTGACAAGCTAGATTATCAAATTTGGATTAGTCCATTTGATTGTTAACAGGCACCAGACACCCTTGATCGTGTTGAGTATGGGTCTCAATACTTAGGAGATTTTAATTCCCCACTGAACTCAAGATCAGCGACAATGCCTGGCTCCTGTCAACATTTAAATAGATTAATCTAAATTTGATATCATGAATTGAACCATTCACTCAAGGACATGACCATTTACCGTGTAGCTCAAAGTTAAGGGTTTAAAGTCCCAATCCGAAGGTTCGCGGTTCGAGTCCTGAGAAGGCAAGCACAAATAACGAGTTCCAAACCGAACAAAACAGCCTCCTAGTGCACTTTGTCGGTCATCGCAACTATTCCTATACAAATTTTTTACGAGAGTGACCCACGGAGGTGAATCTTTTGCGAGTTGAATTGCACAGGCTATTGAAGAAACATAAAGTAAATTGGACAATACACGAAACCCAACGTTCCGTTGAATTTTAAATGCCGGAGAATATTTTGAGGTTTTGGAACTATTTTCGTTCATTTCTGTGCTCAAAAGATGTAACTAAAAATTATCATTGCTAATCAGTTATGATTGGTCGACAAACTTGAAGACTTGGTAATTTCTAATCGTGTTTCGTTTTATTCTATTCACTGTTTTCTGGTTCAAACTAGTGAAACTTTATACTGCGTTTTGTTGCATACTTTCTCACACAAGACATTATAACCAATATGGGTATTTTGGGGCAATTTTACTACCAATTCAAAGAATATCCAGTTGACGAAAATCTTCTCCACAGCCATTCACTCTGAGTTGCATTGTGTGAAATGGTGAGCACCATAATCATGTAGTTGATATGCATAACAATCACAATTCCATCAATGTGGTATATGTTATTTGTAATAGTTTTGGTTAACAAACATCAATCCGGTCAACAAGGGTGATGAAATTTGCCCCGTTCTTTATTCTCTTCAACCGAAACTAGCCGTCATCCAAAAGGGAAAAATGTGAATAGGGAAAATAAACCGTTTCATTTGGAGGATTCCTAGGGGATTTCGATCGACGTGTATTTCCGGTGCAAAGTGAACGTTGTTTTCGAACTGGACGTAGTGAGATTCGCTCTATCTCGGTGGCGTGCAGGTTAACGCCAAATGCTACAGTATCCATGGATGACCGGTGGGACTGGTGTGTGTGTTGAGAAGGGAATTGTTCAACCGAAGTGCTATTCTATGTTTCAGTAACCGACTGAAAATATTCGCAGTGTGTATCTGTGTGTGTTTGTGCGCGCGCGTGGAACTAAATGTAATCTTGGATCAAAACATCACGAATGAATAAGAACGGAGAGTGAATTTATCATAGAATAATTTGAGTCGGATCAGCTAACTGTTTGAGAAGTAGGTTGCTAGGGTTCATTCTCAGCTATATGCGTTCTCGTATTTATCGATGTTTGTGATATTGTAATATCCTAAGCAATTTGTGAAACCTATACCCGTTTGTTTTATCCCCAGGATTGTTTTGTTAGCTAAACAATGAATTATTAAATAACAATAATAATAATTTCAGCTCTTTTCTGAACATGATGAATCAACGAGGATATGTTTTATTGTATTGCCCTAGTATTCCCGATCCTTAGCTAAGATATGAAAAGAGTATTTTATACCTTATTCACATAGTGTGGTCATTTTGTCGTACGGATAGTTATTCACCGTGATGCATAGTTGCCCCGTTATCTCAGGAACGAACTGTTACTGAACCGCACGATCAATGAGTTATAGTGATCAGCTCGTAAAATATGGAGCTGTACATAGAATTTCTGGTTTTTGGTTCCAACTTATATTGTTCTTTTTTTTAGTCTGGAACATCATTTATGCAAATATATTATTTCTGTGAAAAACGGGCAAAACAGGCAGTTCGCCAGGTCTTTTAACTGTGATTCTGTGGGTCGTTTACGAACCCAAATAATGGTGAATAACTGATGAGAACAAACTACATGTGATCCGTTTGAAATTGCCATTACTTAGCTGCGTAAACAAATCTTCCATTTCACCTGTTCACCGAGCTTGGCAATTTGTTTGCAAATGTTTTATCACCAGCCGAGATGAAAAAATCAGTGCCTGTGAAGTGGCAGTGTTGTGTTTGACCCGTTCGTTGATATATGTGGTCCTCTCTACCGACTAATTTTGTCCGACTAATTTTTGCACAGATTACAGTCGCTCGGATTCCATTGACAGCGAAATCACTGGTCAACTGGGTTTCCCTTGATCAACTTTTTTACCGGTACTGTTCTTAAGTCTGGTACTCTTGCTGGGCCAGAACACAAAACATTGTATAAAATCAACCGGATGGTATATTCACTAGTTAATGAACGCTACTCCAATCCAAATTAAACTTGTTTCTGGAAAGCACAGAGTTCGGGAATTGCAGAAACAGCAACTTTGCCAATAGTGCAAAATAAACAGTCCAATTCGAAAGGGTAATCGATATGAATCGAAGATACACAACCCTAATTGATTGTTTCTCTTTCTTGCTCTCGCTGTCCCTCGCTCTTGGCAGTCCTCACACATGAATTACTGACCTGAAACAATTACTGACGGCTTCCTCTCACGTGTTTTTGCTTCAATCACTCAAAAACATTGGTATCAATCGTACACGCTAAAATCATCCGGGAAAGCTGTAGACGTGAGTGAAAGCCTAATTGACACGGAAAATATGGTATCTTTGTCCACACAATATAGGTTTTCCAAAATACGGTAAAATGAATATTGCATAAATGTATTTTTTTCCTGAAAAGCACGCTTATACTCAGAGAATAATATTTTCAATTGTATAAACATTTTATCGGACTTTAGGTAAACAAAATATGCTCTCTGACTGGCCGCAGTTTTTCCTAACGGATCAAAACAACAACAACAACAACAATAACATGAACCAATGTGGATGAGGTGACGCTGATGATACCAAGTGTGCATGCACATGTGAGTTTGTCTGCAGGACTGGTGTTTGATGACTTTTTTTGTACCAATTTGATGCCTCAATAGGACTTGTCCTATGGGATATATTTCGCCTGAGCCTGACTAGTGAGTGCGTAGGGAACATTGTTTTCATGAAATAATATGGCAACGCATCGTGCAGTCATGTTCTCAGTCTGTTAGACTTATTTGGTCCTCCTAACCAAAATAAATAGCTCGTAATTTGAAGAGAGTATTGTTCATTTTCTTTAGGGATTGATCAAACGAGATGGACACAAGTGGTCAAGGACAAAGTGCTTTTTAGCAAAATGGGTTTTATACAATAAATACCCCATAACCAATGCCTACCTAATCCGCTTTTTCAAACTTGATTAGTGAAATCGATTCATACTTGTTAAATGTAGTAGGCAGAATCCAAAGAGAAGGTCTATGTTTCAAATTTCGTTTCTATGGCCTAGACAAACAAACAAACAAACAAATCTCCCCTTACCGAAATCCCTTCAGTCCTGCAGTGCCTTGCTTGTAGTTCACGAAATAAATAGCAGCTCACTGGAGCCGGTAAGGAACCCGTAGGCATTCGTCGTTATATGGAAGACAATAACTTGTTCAGTCAAAACCGAATGGTTTTGAACGCGCCCACAATAACACCTTAAAAACTTACACAGAACGGAAATTCTTGGAGACTTAGGCCAAAAGATAACTAGTATTACTTAACTTTTCTGTCCCACTAATTGAGGTAGAAAGGTAAAAGTTTTACCTTGAATAGAAATGGTCAATTATCAGTAGTTCCGTCAGATGAATGAAAGGTATTCAGTTGTCTAATATTGAGAGATTACGTTCACAGTGTCAAAGTGACAATTTGCTATTCGGTATCATCTGGTTTGCACTGATGTGTCCATAATTAGGGAGAGACTAGCTGCTACTTCCAGACTCATTCGCTATTCTGTAAATCTAGTTAGCCGGTTGTCACCATTTTTGTAACACCTCACTCGTGAGTTCTGTGTAGACTAATCATAGCAGGAGCTTTCAAGTAATGAATGCCACATTTAGTCGTTATAATTGATAAATAACTTCACTCTCATTTTGTTCTATGACTAACTCCCTTCGGTCAATTCTATCTCATGGTTAGTTGGTTCATGTTTCACCCTAATATAGGTCGGATATATTGAATTCCAACAGCAGCCTAGCCCTGACCCGCGTATCCGAGGTCCTTCCCGCATCATTTCATCCTCCGTTCCCTATATCGAAAAGTTTCCTTATTATGCTTGATCAATCGTCCGTACAATGAAAAAGTGGTCTCAAAGAACATCACGGGAGACGGATTCGGAATGAATTGCACAGATTACAGTGTATATCATGCTCTCTACAAACAAAAATGATATACAGTTAAACGCGATTTACAGAATGAGTGCAGTCAGGTGGATGCGATAATTAAAAACTGAATGACGAAAGAGTTAGCATAGATTAGAGGCAACCTTAGAGATTGGCAAGGATTATCAGGAACAGAACATGGTATAACGATAGCCTATGCCTACAGTGGTAATGACGGAGTTAAAATTATAAAATCTGATAGGGGAACTTTACTGACGGGACAAGTTAAAGCCTCAAATACTTAACCTATCCCTCTCTCCCACGCGCTCAATCCATCCGTACTATCCATCTAAAAGAATCGCTGTAGGATCCTTTATAGTCAACGTGTCCAACCGAGTCGTAAACCCGAAGGCCAGTCCTGAGATGAGTGAGGTACGATGCCCGTAACCAGCTCACAAAGATGGGTTATGCTATATCATGTAAATAGAAAATGAAAAACGATCTGACCGGTTGTCCGGTGGCCGAGTGGATAGCATGCTTGCGTTCTACCTGTGGGGTCCCAGGTTCGATCCTCATTTGGGTCGATGGATTCGCACTGCTAATGAGATACAACCTGGTCAAAGCAGCTGTCTAGTGATTCCTAGATTTTCAGTTCACGCATTGTCTGTTCTGTACACGACAAATTCCTTCTTTCAAGTACTATCAATTGTTCGAAGTTCCAGTTCAGAACTCAAAACAGAATAGCTGAACTGCAACCAGTTGACTTAGGATTTACCTAATTTTACGCTTTTCAATTTCCAAGTCTGATCGCGGAGCTCAGCTCTTAGGTCGTGCGCGTACAAAGCCTAGGCGGAGTCCATGCTTGGGTTTGAATCCCACCGAGGCTACTGAACTTTTCACAATCGTTATACAAACTTCAAATCCGCCAAACAACAATTTGTACACGGATACTGAGTTGGAAATGTTGGAAAATTCAATTCGTGCGAGGATAGTTTATCCAAGTGTCAGAAGGATTACCGCACAGGTACTTCGTTCCATAACTGATTACGGAATAAAATAACGAACGTTAACTGTCTCCGTGATTTTTTAATAGTGAAAATATGAATCATTGAACATAATTCCTAGACGCAACGGCGTGTTCTGTGGTCCTGGCCCATCAACAGGATTGCCGTCCAGTACTGCTTTTTACGTTATTCTCAATCAGTATGAGAAATCCAAACTGTACGTTACAGTGAATGGGAGAATGACGGTCAGACCTGACCAATACCAGCAGTACAACCAAGTGATAACGATTACGATTTGCTCAAATATTGGCAGATAATTAGGTGGTATATATTTCAATTTATTCCACATATTCTCACCTTTTCTGTCGGGGTCATGTTTGCGCACCAGCACAAATGGAAGACGTTTTTCCTTATTTCTGGCCGCATCTGTTTTGAGGTATCAGGGAGAAAGATGAAGACTATAAAATTGACAGTCACAAAAAAATTCAAACTGAATTAACAAAGACTCAATGCAAATGTTTACAATGGGTACAAGAACGTGGAGAAAAAAAGTTCAGTCCTTCAGAGGGCCTTGTGCCCGATCCAGATGTAACGGCCAATAGATTCAAATGCATTTAGTGTAAATTGGATGTAAAATACGACCGAGAGAACAATTGTTCATCTGACCTTTTTGAGTGAAGATGGATTCAACTTTTCACCGCTCGTAACTTATTACCAACTGGTATAGTGTTAGATCACCAACCACCGCGTTTACAGTTCTTTTGGGCATACAGCTGTAAACGCGGTGATTGCTTTCAAGATGAAAATTTTGTGAAGCTTATGGATGTATATATGCAAAACTGAGAATATTCAGTTAATTTTTCATTGACAAATGGTGCTTCTCAGCCCGGCGTTACTCCACGAGGTTTTCTTTGTCTATAAGAAGTATTGTTTAAGTCAGTGATAGATGTTTGGCATCAATACTACAGTGGTTACTGAAAGCCAGTGAAGCAATATTGATGGCCAAAGGGTTTTAATTGATTCTCGGGTTCTTACAGAAAACAGTTACCGAAAAGCCATTTGAGTGAATGTGTGCAAACAAGGCATCAGCATGTATGGAATTTTCGGGTAACAAGGCATCCTGTCAGTGGAGTAAAAGCAAACTTTGCTAAACGTTTCACATGTATTTGTCAGGAAAACACTAAATGTGATTTCAAAACAGTCAGTAGAACCGGATATGTGGAGCTAAAACAATAAGGAGTAATGAGGATTCCTCTCAGTAGACCACCAGAAAATATTTTGAATGATTCACAGTGAGGCAAACAGGACTCGTTTTCTCGTCCATTCCATCTAATGTGCCACGGTAAACAGAGTTGGGTTAAAAAAGGTACACACAAAGAAAAAAAACTTGAACGAATATATTGCCTTGGACCTCCAGTTTGATGTGTAATCTGTATGTGCCTCCCACCCACCCTGGTTTCATTCACCCATCCTAATTTACATCAAATCCTTACCGGATATCAAACCGGAAAAAATGGATAAAATGTAATTTTTGCAGTTTACTTAATTTTGTGTCCTAGCTGTAATGTCTTACCTGAAGAAGATAAAATAGTGAAAACAAGTTACGAAAATGTCTACCCGTGCCACATACAAACAATCAGACCCAGTTTAAAATGCACCGCATTAACTCAGTTCGCAAATCTGAATGGATTGACAATACATTTGCTTTGAGTTGTAACCTCTAAATTGTATATGGGCAGTGGTGGTCCAGTGGTTAGGGTCACCGGTTTATCGCCCCGGGGTTTGAATCCCACTACCACCACCACCACCACCACCACCACCACCACACCACTTAACCTTTCTCGTTCCGTGTTGTAAGAGAGTCGTTTGATTGGCCGCCAACCCCTTCGTGAAAACCCTATTACTATATTTTCAACAAAAGAAAGTAAGTTGAGGAGAAAAGCATAAAATAACTCTAGAAAATAAATGGGAATGAATGTTTGAAGAAATTTATGAAAGAAAGTTCATCTTAAAAGTCATTGACTGCGAAACGACTTTGACAATAACTAACAAAAATAGTTGTCCGGTCAAAACTGAAAGCCAACTTGTCTATGAGTCTAATGAAACAGCTATGAAGGATGGACTACAATAGTAAGACATTTTTTATCGAGTTTGTCTACGAAGGGAATTTGGTGAGGTTCATCAAGAGACGTAAAACTATCCAGTCCATTTATGGTTTACCGGTTTCTTGTCTTTTTAAAAATTATCGTATGAAAGTAGTCGAGGATTTGATTTGATCATATTGTAACTTCTTCGTGTACGTGAATCGTGTACTGAGAAGATAGGAGGCACTAGACAGCTGTTTCGACTTGGATGGTTCGATTGGTTGGGCGATTCCATCGCCTCAACTGAAACTGAATCCGGGACCCCACCGGTTCCCGGGACCTCTGGGAACCTGACCAAACCTTTTGTCATTTTATATATACACCAGTGGGTAGCACCCTTGAGTTCCACCTACGAAGTTCCGGGTCGGATCCTCTGATTGGTTGATCGATTCACATTGTTCATAAGACCCAATCAAATTGAAACAGCGGTTCGGTGTATCCTAACTTTTCAACTCACGCTTCATTTACATGACAAATTCTTTATATGAAAATTAATCTTGGGGAATCAACAAACTCCCGAGGACAGAATGCCATATCTAAGACTAATAAAGCCAACAGTTGCCTGCAAAATTCAACTCGTCCAAATAAAGTATAATATTCTACATTGATTCGATAGTTAATTCTTAATAGTGACCATTGACTGTATAGCTAAGGGGTAAGAGTTCACATTGTTAATCTAAAGATTCGCGGTTCGAGTAATGGCATGGACAAAAAAGTTACGGACTGCTGACGAGTCTCATCAATGATAAAACGCATGTCCGTGTTCTATGTCGGTCATCTCACACGTTTGCATAGTGGACAAACAAAAACTATTCATTTTACTACCCGACTATTGGAGCAATCAGATGAGAAATTACTCCAGCCAACTTCTCGATATGGTTCATGTCGGCCCGACACGCAGTTGTACGTGACTCAATCAGTTGCATTTCCCATCCCAGGCCCGCGACATGTTTTGCACATAAAAAAACACTGGCCCGTGCATCACTTCCAATCGGTTAAAGTAAGTTACGCGTACAAGTGTCCACCGAGGTTATGATTTACATTCCCTTGCAGCTTTACTAACCGGGGATTTTTTCAATGTGGTCGTTTGGTTATAGGTTTCAAAATGCACATGAGGTAATACACCTCACGGAATTCACGTTCCCCATGAAGATGAAAAAATAACAGTTGATTACCATTCCTCGAAAGTTTTGTAATTATGACTTATCTTGGCGCCTGGGGAATCTTGCAATGCCCTTTAGAAATGAAAATGAAGGAAAATGTGAACCCAGGACGTGGAAACATACAGACCGTGACCAGATACATCCGTGGAGTAATGCACACGGAAGTTTCAATATTTTCCTTCCCGACTGATCTATATGTCTCTAAAATGTTAGTTTTCACTTGCACAGCGTTTTATTTTTGTCAACTCAAACGTCTTGGACGTGAGACCGGGTTTTACTTGTTAAGAAGGACAGGTTAGTTGAAAGTTATGACAACATGCTGCTGAGCGGTTTCCCGATCCTATTAAGATAGTACAATTAGGTGTAGTCATTCTTCGCTACGTGTTACCTTCCGCTTACTTAGGCACTTCCAAAAAGGGCACCTTTGGTACACTTTTTTCCATCAAGTTTTAGACGAAGCCGGTGATTTTTGAGCGTCGAGCGTGGTAATTATGTCAGATGTTGAAACTTTAATAAACTGATGATAATAATGCTGGTGTATGTTTTGTGAACTGTGTTTATTATCCTCGGCCTGTTAATGTATCCACCTTTCGTAAACATAGTCCATTTTAAGTGGAGATACGGAACGGAAAATATGTACTATTTTGTGGTATCACCTTGTAACTTATTTCAGGGCTTGTGAGCGCAAAAATACGTAACGTTTGAGTTACCGTTGAAATGTTTACTCACAGATAGATTGCATGTGATACGGAAACAATCAAGCTGTACAATATGTGTCGAATGATTTGACGATACGAGCAAATGATTTAAACTTTTTCCAACCAATATGTGATGCAGTATTGAACCGTCACAAATTTTCATTTCCCAACCAAAATTTGCAACATAAACATTCGTAGAAAATCAAATTTTTCAACATTCGTTGGTGTCAGAATATTCCGATGGCTTTTAATCTGACTCGTCTAAAGAAGTGTGGCTAATGCTTTTAATGTATGACTAATGCGCCGAGGCTAAACGACTACGGGCTGAGGCTAAAGAGCTGTGGGTTTTGGATATAAAATTATGGATAGAGGCTAAAAGACTGCAGGTTTTGGGTAAAGCTTGATGGGAAAAGATGTAGTCCGTACATAAGACTAGTTTTATTATGTGATTATCCATTTATTCAAGGGGATTAGAAAAGTAGTACGTGTATCTTAGACGAGTCAAACGTTGCCCCGTGTCATCATCACTTAAACATTTCCCCTTCCGAATTTCCAACATGGCACATCGTTCCATAACTGATTCTCCTGGGGTGATTCCCTGCCAAAACTTAAGCAGCATCGAATACAGTGCTTATCCGCCGCCCGTGCCGACCCAAAAATTACACTACCGATCGGGTTCATTTATCGATCAGTCGGATAGTTCAGCCGCAACAAGGGACCTGGCGTTGCCCAGCTAACGGATGGACTAAACGTGACAACAAGAGTAGCAAAAAGTACAAGACAATGTGAAATGATGGAGCAATCACACTATCGTACTATCTGTATAGCAACATGACATCTTAAGTTGATATTCGGATATCTTAAATTGAAAAAGTTATAGAGGATGCGTGTTCCTGTAACCCCGTTTGGTCATATGCGATCGTGACTACCGCATCACTCTAGTCACTTAATTAACAGTGGTTAGGGCACAAACCATCTCAATATTCTGTATGGTAAGCATAATATACACTTTATATACAGGTAAAAGCAAATAATTGCACAATATTAGATTAGTACTTGTTGTATCTTTTCTGTACGTCAAAATACACTAGTTCGTCGACCACGAGACAAACATTTTCATATCTGTTCTGGACTTTAAACCCCTGCCTTGGTGCTCTTTGAAGTTCATCACAAACATTTACATCGCACTTAACTGGTAAGGAATTATTGATTTCCAAGGAGTGCCTGGTGGTTTTGTAAGAACAAATGGACTGACCCAAACATTCACCGCCTAATCACAGTCAAATTACGAAACTCGAGTGACTCAATTAAACAATGTTTCAGGCAGATTTTATGTTCCACCGA
This sequence comes from Echinostoma caproni, assembly GCA_900618425.1. Lineage (NCBI taxonomy): Eukaryota > Metazoa > Platyhelminthes > Trematoda > Plagiorchiida > Echinostomatidae > Echinostoma > Echinostoma caproni. The sequence goes on along the minus strand of UZAN01039436.1, from coordinate 103,038 downwards.
CTATTTTTTCCTCTATATCCTGTTGCCAAAGGTCCCATTTATCTAAACCATTCCAGTATATCTTTATCGTTGAAGCATATTCAATTCGAGCTCTACCTATTTTACTTTGGTGTTCTGGACCAGATCCTCTGTTTTGTGAAAAGTGAACAAAGCGGCAATATGGAGTAGCAGTAGGATCGATGCCATGTTGTATATTCCCGTTCATACTGGTTTGGTGCTCGATGGGTGCGCATGGGGATTGGATACATTACCGCTTCACAGCTGCCCATGCAGCAAATGCATTTGCGTGAGGCTCGATTCGTCCTATTCGATAAAGGTAGGGGGAAGGTATTTGATTTAATGGCTTTGAGAAAGTCGTAGATGCAAAACTGCTTTCATTTGATGGAATAAAAAAAATGTAAACGTAAGTGAGAATTCCCGTTTTAGAAACGACCAGCATATTCGACAAATCCAACCACGGAATATCTTTGCCGAGGATGGCACATAGATGCAAATAATACCACTAATATCCACATTTTTCACCGAGGATCTATTTCATTGGAAAAAAACCGTATCTTATTTCACATTCACATAACCATGACAACGAAAATCGTTGTTTATAAACAAAAGAACTATAAAATTTGGGCATTTACTGTGTGTATGACTAAGAAGGTCACTCGTCCGAGCGATGCGATGCGATGCGTGAAACAAGAAATAACGGAGTGCACAATGTATTTGGAGGTCTTTGCTCACAGTCGCAACATAATTCAACTTAATAAGTCAATTCATATTCATAAATAGATGAAATGAACGGAACGGCGGAAGGTGTGATAGGCACACCAGTTACCATGACAAGTCAAACATGTCAGCCCAATTTAGGCGTAAAGATAAACTGAAATGGTTCTCCGGAATGACAGATATCTCAGAGGTACTAATTACTAGGGCGTTGTTAATGTCTGGGGGTGGGGTGATAGTGGACATGGTGCACGAATCTCAATGGATTCTCTCTCTTGTCTAAAGAGGGACTCGGCTATAGGTTCATCTATGGCATATCACATTCAATTTCCAGGATATATGGCACTCGAGTGACCGCTATTAGCGTTAAATAGAACAACCTGGAACTCACGAGTTCAAATCCCACAGACACTCATTAACATTCAACCATTTATGATCAAACAGCTATAATTCATAACGTGAAGATATAGCGTTTTTATTAGTAGAACTAATATTGCTAATGCGATGGAAATGTTTGTGATAACCGACAAGAGCACTATATTATTCTAATACGTCGAGCTAAACAACCTAGTACACAGTGACAGATTCAGAAAGAGTTACAAGGCGCATATTCGTCTGTTACATTTATCGTGCCCCTATGCATCGAGTAGTTTCAAGAAGGCATGACGGCACATATTTCCTTCTGTGATTGAACGCAAGTGACAAAGAACTCTCTGCGTACTTCGACATCACCGAGTAGATGCATGAAGTATACTTTCCAGGGTGCACAACCTTCGCTGAGTAACTGAACAAGGATTCCAGAGCAGTAAAACATTTATTCACTTCAATTTGTGAAAAACTTCGCTTGTTCAAAAATGGATGTTTTGGTTTACTAGGATTGGTATTCCAATGCATCAATAAACACTCAAATCGAACATTCAGTCTAAAATTATCATTTTCGTCAGTCCAGGACGCAAATAAGTGAGTGGATTGAGTTGGGTCTTATTTCTGTTTGGCTCGCGTTCCACATATGGACAGAAAAAGTGAGTCACTTTGGCTGACTGGTTAGCAATGAACTGAATGTTAGTGCTTGTGTGAACATTTCCGCGTAGCAGGCTGTAAATGAACGGCACTAGGGAACATGCTTATTTTGTGTTAGTCGTGACCATTTCAATCACATCTCTATATTTATCAGTGGTTAAGCACACGCACACAGTCACATCTATGCGAGTGCAGAGCAAAGAACTTCGATGCTTTATACTAAGAAGGAAGTAATTGCTCATTTTACCGCCGGATAGCTGATCGGAGAGGTTCACGTTGTCTGGGCACAAGGTAGCATAAGCCATCATTGCTAGATATTTCCAGGTATCCCATGTAGTTCAAATTATTACTGGCCTTCCCAGTTGTGATTCGATTGGAGGAATTCAGTACACGGCCACTGGTTACAGTAGAACCGTGACGAATTTATTTTGATTTCTCGATCAATTCTTAATACAACGATTCTTTCAATATCTAAACATATACACTGCGCTTTGTGACTTTAGGTTTGGCACTTTCATTGTTCGATATACACCGCAATTCATCATGGATTTCTGTGATGCATTTAATTCCGTTTGATGAAAATATATCCACAGCATATTCTCGTCGTGTTTATCGTTTGCGAAATGAACTCTGTGTATGATCTTCGTGTTGATCTTCATGATCTCAAGTTGGGCGATGAGAGACACTTATGACAAACAGATGGCAGATTGGCAGTGGACCAAGATGGACACATAGCGCTTCACACCTGCTCCGGTTGTCCATAACAGAACGCTCCCTGCGGTGGTTAGCCAGCTTCCATGTTGTTGACATTCATAAAACTTAGTATCTCTTCGCACAACACCCTGGTCTGTCTCCCAATGTATTTACTCCTCATTGTCTAATTAATTAGCCCTGGTTTTCAGCACCAAGGACAATTTTATGATAGCAATAAAACCTTGTGTGTCCCAAGTAGAAGACCAATTCGTGTCATGCATGAGCGTGCGACCGACAGGATTCCCATTTATCGATTTGGACCGATAAGCACAATGAACAATTGATTTTGATTTGATTTTCTAACAAGAGAATTCGTAAAGAAAAGAATTTATTTATTTAGTTTTCGGTGGCTAAATACTTCCGAATTGTCAACTAACAGAATGGATGAGTGCTTGTTTGGTGCTAACAATATTTTATCCAACAAATGATGGAAGAGAGAAAGAATAACCTCTTTCTTGTTTGGGATTAATGGCTGGTATCAAGTATCTTCTTCCGTATTAGATTAATATGACGTAATTTAATTTTTTTATTACCATTTTATCACATGCCTAGTTTTTGGCATAACATTTGGTCACCAGTGAAATATTTTACATCTGTATGACGTTCAAAGTGATTGGTGAATCGGTTTTATGACACCAATGGAGGTGCTTGAATCTGTTTTACCCGGTCTCCTGAAACTCCTAGTTTCTGCTGGTCTCAGTTGATGATCCACTGCACTTATTAATCAGACCTTGAATCATGGTAAATTTCCTCACGTGATCAAGTTCTCTACGGTTACTTTTACTTATTGCTTTGTTCGATTCCTCATTCGTTTGCAATCCACCATTCTTATGTTCGCATCCCTTGCTAGTTCATGTGTGATCACGTGATCATGTCGACTCTCTCCACGGGCATACGTGCCCTAACGAACCCTCTCCCTCCACATCCAACCGAGCTGAGCTTGTGGAACTCTGAGTGATTGGTTGTTTCTTGGTTCAATGAGAACTGCCCATCGAATCAATGACTAGACCGCGTGTACTTTTGACCTTTCATTGTTGTTCCTTCCTCGTCACACAGAGTTTTTGGTCTATCCAGCCCTTACTTGTGAAACTCAATTCGTATACGGCTTAGACATTTCCCTTGGGAAACGCCACTGTCTGAGATGCTTTGTTTATGCAATCGTTACCTTTTATATTATAAAGTACTGCATTATTGTTCGTTGCTGTTTGGATTAAAACAGACCCTGAGAGCACGTGGACTTGGATATTGAGTTCATAAGTTATTCCGCGTTGGCTTGGATGGTCGTATGGATTCATCGGTAACTGAAAAAGTGCGAAAATCACTTGACTGGCGCAATTACTACTGTTACAGTTTCACAAAACAAGATCAGACTGCGGAGAGTCAGTTATCAGAATATCATGAGCGATGTGGGTAAATTAGATTACATAGAACGATACGTTAATCTGTAAAAAACGGTAAATATCTTCATGAGAGGTTGTTGATCCATGGGCAGACAGCTCGACAGTCTCTTTGTCTCAGCTATAATAACAAAATTGAATTCTTTAATTCGATCACTAATATCATTTGAATCCACCAACAACCTTTTCATGTGCTCTCCAATGTGAGTGGTATTTTACAAACCCTAAGATATGGATGAGATAAAAAACACCGAACAACTTATTCTGACAAAAGATACATATGGGTGAAATCGCAATGGTGTTAAGGCTACATGGTAGTTAAAATATACACTGTGCTTCATAATGAATGCATACATTTCCTTAGAAGCTTGTATTGTTGGCTCAACGAACACTCCAACCTACGGGGTTAAACCAAGTGAAGAGTTTGAAATAGAATACGGCACACCTCTTTTCGATGTCGTTCTCCGATGGCTGAGGTCCTGTTAGAGCTTATTCACTCTTCTGTATCCGATAAGCGTCGCTTCTTGGATTTTTTGATACTGTTTAGTAACACCACGCGATGACCACTGTTCCTGTCGTAATACCGATGGGAATAAAGTCCACTGTCTCCCGCAAAAAAGTCAGGAGAATAAAGAGTTAGGGAGAAAACGGTGCTTAATGCTGATTGCAAAGCCCTTTAGCCACTGTGCTCATTCGCAACTGGCACTCTTTCAGAGCTTGGGGCGGGAGGGGGGGGGCAAATGAGGTGTCGTGACTGCACGCTACGTAGTTAACCCAAGTAATTGTATTGAACGTTGCAACGTAAAACAGTGATGACAGTACGCATGAATGATATACATGACAATAATATGAAAGGAATGATATGACACTACCGGTTGACTAGCGCAAACCATTGAAGGAGCGCATTTGAATATGCATGCAGAACTGGTGTTGTGAATGAAGGTTTCAAAGAGCTCGGTTTTAGGATCAAAACATGCCATACTGTTGTATCCACACAGATCGATAAATAACACTTTAACCGGGATCACGAAAAGCCAAGTTCACAAAACATTTGTGTGACGTTGTCAACGAGAACCCGAAACAAAACATTGAAGCAGTTTTGAGATAGGATAGAGAAGGATTTACCAGGCACATTCATCAACAAACCTAAACGGGTCGGTTGTTGGAAGGACAGTTTTATTAGGTTCAGAAGCTGTCCATTCAGTCTAAGGAGAGTACCTTGGATCAGTCCCCAGTCTTATTTAACGCAACTGCTGTCGATTGCTCATTTTCTCTCAGACATGATTGCCATAAATTAATGCATCTCTTACGTAGATCCCCAGCCGGCTGGCATCACTTTTCCAAACAAATGAGGCACAGGTGCATACAGACCTACCTCACTTCAGACCGTCCTCTTCCTGTCACACAGCTGAAGCAACTGATATCGACACCAATGTTTCAAGCGAAACGCACCCGACAACCAACTAAAATTTCAATTTTTCTAATCACAAGTTTGGAAATTCGTCCGAGTGAACGGTGCATTTTATGTATTCTACAAGATCCAGTCAACGTATGGTACTGCGATTATCTATGAAGATAATGCCGTGACACTCGGACAACTGTAGGACTTGATGCTTAAATGTGGGTTCAAATTCGAAGCTACTCAGCTTTAAAAAACCGTCAGAAACCGAACACAGATTCTCACGTAGGTTCCATTAATTCTCAAGCTATACGATGAATTGGTATTTACCTTACACTATATTCTATACAATACGCCACACTTTCAATTTAACTGCGAAGCGCTTAGTTTGATCGGTGCTAACCGCGATGCTTATTTTGTCTTGTAATATAGTAGTATAGTAGCCATGTAGAAATCAAAATATTTTCCCTGACTAAATAGACAGCTGTTTGAAAATACTTCTCTGATTTGTCTTTTACAGTCAATCGTAGTGTGTGTGTGTGGGGTGGGTAGTGTGGAATAGATTGGATAGCGCTGGATTCAAAATAGTAAATCTAAGAAAGTGACATGGGTAAAGTTTGTTGTTTGAGTTGCGTCGCGGAGTGAGCAATAAAACATACTAAGTCATAGTAGTAACTTGTGAGTAGAACTGTGCAAAGTGCGACCGGTTTTGACTGACCATTTTTAAGCCTCATCTTCCTGTGCAATCCTTCGTTTATTAAGTTAATCATCGGAAATCGAACATTTTTGACTTTCAGACCAAAATGTTATTTTCCTCAAAGCTAATCAGAAATGCCATCCAAACAGCGAGTCCGGAATTTCAACATCATATTGATTGCATGGAATACGTTTTCTCATTAGACTAACCAGCTCACTTCAAGGCTCACCACAATTACCGATTCAGGTTTGTACCAATAATGTCCGCACTGATCGTCAGTTCATTTGGCCCAACAAAAACGAAGAGAGAAGACAGCAAAACTGATCATGAGCTTCCCAAAGGTTTTCTTGAAGAGCCAACATAAACAAAACAATAAATAACCATAACAAAGGGCTGGATTCCAGAAAAGGAGGACAAGTTAAAACGATATTCAGTTATGATTTAAGCAGAAAATACTGTGAACTTCAAGCAGTTTCAATGCAAATAGACTATTGGTTAAAAAACGACGATGCTGCTGTTCATGGTGATGATGATGATGACGATGATGATGATAATTTCATAGAATGTAATTGCCAAAATGTGTACTAAATGCGTGTTCATCAGACAATCATGGGACAAAATGAAAACTCTTTCAATAAGACACTAAACGTCAAATATGCAGATGTTAGTCTGATTAGAAGAGGTTGCAATGCATACCAGTAATACTAAATATTAAATTGAGAATTTTGCCTACCTTTGCTCTAACACGGGAGAATAAACGATCCAGTACACTGTCCAGATTTGCTACACCCTCGTGGAGAATGCGCTCCAAGTGTTCCAAATTTGGCTCTCCAGTCGCTTCTCCTTTCGCTTCTTTCGTCTCCTTTACCACCGGGTCAGTCTCGGATAGATCGGATGCAGCAGCCGGTGGTAAGTCTTCCACAGATAATTTGGGTCTGGTCCATTTGAGCACATCAGGGATACGATTCACGCACTGTATGACCGACTCCAGATTGTTCAGACCCACACATAACTGTGGAAAGGAAGCGTGTAGGAACATGGCATCGTGCGCATTGGGATGACGAAGTTATTGAGGACTTTTTATTAGAAAAGAACGAGGAGCCGTTTATATAGGATATGCAGGGTACAGTGTGTTTCAACTAAAATTCTGCACTAATGGGTTGCGGTGGTGATTGTGATGATACTGTGGTTTAAGTTACTGTTATTGCAAGCGTTGAACCCTTGTGTCCGAGATTCAAACCCTACCACAGTCATTCAACTTAATCGCACACAGCCTCGACAAATTCCACCTAAGGACCAGACATTTTTCATGGAAACTTATGAGGTTCAGCTCTTCACTAACCAGCCTTCAGGTTACGGGTTATCATGCTTGACTAGTGAGCTATATTGACCACGGAATCTTCTGCCGTTTATTGTACCATGTGTAAAAAGATTGATTAGGGTGAGGATCCTTAAAAATCATTCTTAATTAGTAATGTATTCCGTGATGTGTTGATATGATTACAAATCACTGAAAATCAGTTGCTCTGCCTCTCTGAATTTCTTTTAAAACAATTAATGCGCAACTGGTGGGTAAATAATCTGCTGCCCAATAGCCACTTTACAAGAACAAGAGAAAAATACCATAGATGGTCTATAATAAACACAAAAATAAGGCCACAGAATGTCAAGACACCTGAGTGGAAACAATGCGAATTGCAGTCGGGGAGTTGAGTATGATAGAGCATCTGAAAGCAGTGATTTGATTAGATCAAATACTTGGGGGCGTAATCAATTAGAGATAGAAAGAGAGCAGAAAGACGCGTTCCGATTTTACGTCATTTATAGTGTCCGCAGTCACCTGATGCATTGATGGAAAAACGTTTTCCAGATACTTATATGTAGGGCACTGATGAATTGAATGATACGTTTTCAAGAAAAGATCACTGCAGTTAGCCAAGTGCTTGAGGGGTGTGAATGAACAATTCAAAATCGGTTTCCCAAAGGGAAAAACATAAATCGAACAAAAATAGTCTTAAGTGGAAAAAGATATGCAAATGAAAAGCATTCATTTAAATATTAAGGTGTTGAATGCGCTCCATGACGTTTGACATAAGTTGTCACATAGGTGTTACAAGAAAATTGAAGTAACACGGTTAGTTCTGGACATACCACCACTTAGTAAAGTAATTGCCGTAATACAGTGAACAATGGAATTGTTCCAAATCTTCAAAAGACATTTAGAATAATTATCATCATTCAGAATAGTGATCATAACATCCATGTTGTAATGGTCACGGATGATACAATCCCGTATGTTTCAAACGTTTCATTAGTCCCACAGAACACATTGAGAACAACAACGTGGCGAACAAGCTCGTTTTCAGTTATACGTAATCATGCCATTACATAACGTTAAATATGACTAGCAATAAGAATAAACAAGGAATGAGAGATTCGCGTCCTAGTGGTTTAGCTTCAGCTCCAATCATGCGTGCATGTGTGCCTGTGTGATATTGATCACAATGTCAACAGTTCACTTGATTGCACACGTGTTGGAGTGGCTGAAATGGGCCCGGGAAGAGTAAGTGCTTGCACAAACTTCTTCTGGGCGCACAAGGGGACGGGGGGGGGGTTGTGAATACGAGTACTTACAGCTTCGGCTGTGACTAAGATTCGATGCTTCACTGCTCACGATTGCGTATCTCTCATTCCTTGTTTATTCTTACTGTTAGTCATATTTAACGTTATGTAATGGCATGATTACGTATAACTGAAAACGAGCTTTTTCGCCACCTTGTTGTTCTCAATCCCGTATGTAATAAGACATAGTTTATTCGTCAGTTATTCCAGAATCAAAATAAATGGAACGAAAATAAGTTGTATTTGGGAAGGTATTTTTACCAGTGTATGTGTGTTCGNGCAGGATTGCGGATGCATCTGCTTAAGGGCTCTCTAGATTCATGGTCGTCAGATTTCAACCTATAAGCTTTTCGTGGTAATAATTAACACTCTACCAGTTCACTTGGATGCTACGATCAATTGTCAATACATCTATCCACTTATTTGAGTTGGACGCTTACAAGATGTGCAGAAGTGCAGATGTGTACAGAAGACAAGCATCCTAAAGGAAGAATTCTGGATGTAGTGCACAACGAATAACGGTAATTCAGCAGAGCACATGCGTGAGTGTAACTGAGGAAACACCTTGCAACACTACAGACCGAATGCTGTGTAGGACATTTTCGAGCGAGTCATGATATTGCAGGCCAGTGTAAGGACGGACAAGGACAGACAGCGTGAAAGCAGTCCGGTTGTCGAATGGACCGTAAGGCATAGAGCATCACATTCGCTTGACCACTGAGACCTGTAGTGATGTCAGTTGGATGGTTTAGACTCATGGAAAATCAGCTTGTTCAATAGTCTGTTTTATTCTCAACTCCAGTCCTGCCTTGGTAGAATGATGGAAAAAATTAACATCAAAGTCTAGTCCTGGGTACAAGTATATGAATGCACTGGAAAGATTACCGGATATGCATGCCCGATGAGCGGCAAGAACTGCAAAAGCGGTCGTGTGCTTCCAGGGCGATTTTGTCCAGTCATTCTCACACTACTTACCATATATTATATATATTGTATTATATTATACATTATATCATATATCATAATATATATATATATCAGTCATGTGTAAGATCGCGGAACTGTTGCATGAACGAAACACACACTGAAATAAAATGGAAAATAGTAGACCTATATGTTGAGCTTTTTATCACGAAGTGCGATGGCCAAACATCTTTTCTGGTACTTTTCGACTCAAATACAGAATCAACTGGGATACCGCACACAAATTGATGGTTTTCATATGAAAGTCTGAACGCTAATCACTACTACAGTGGGTTATCCCTTACCCTTGTTTAATGTATGATCAATCAAGCAGTGCATGATTGATTTACTGGGGTTTTGGCAGTTCAGTGGGAATATAGTGTGATTGTTTCATTGTTTCATATTGATTGGCCCCTATCACCTGTGACCTCGAACAAGTAAATTCCATCTTACCTCTTTTTATGATCTGATTGCAGCATGTTCCGCGATTTGCGGCACTTGCAATCCCTCACACCAATACGAGACTGACCGACTACCGGCTTGCACTTTTTGTAATGCTCTTGTTGTCACGTCCACTCCATCTGTGTGGTGGTGGCACCCCTGATGTATAGTTTGGGTTCACTGGGCTTGCCCAAGACTCGGGGCTGTGAAAAAGGTGTGGCTTCTCGTTCGGGTTAGCTTACAGATATCAGGGACAAAAACACCTGATTTTGCACCAGTTTTGCGTCACCATGTTCATTTCGTAGGTAGCCTAAACCTGATAAGAAACAACATGATCTCCTATGTGGTAAGGGAATGGAGCTCACGGTCACACCTATTCCATTCAACCCAGCTCGATCCCGGACGTGAATTCATGGTTTGGAACAATTCTTCAAAACAAATATGGTCTAACAGAATGGAATACGAGGGATGAATAGACCAATCATTGAGATTGTTGTCAATTGCTTACCTGATCAGATATATCAAATTGTCCCTGTTCATCGCAATAGCCCTGAAGACGTAACTGTTCATGCAACATTTTTGCGTAGAACAGAGCTGCTTCGCATACAGCCTGATTTGTGGGGTGGAGTGGTAAAGTAATCGGGAATATTTTTGTTGTTGAAGACTAATAAAATAACCAATAGAAACGTAATTGCAATAATTTCCCGTTCTATTCATGAATGATTATACTCAATTACGAAATGTTCCCCGAAGAAGTAATCTAATATTGATACTAATGATATTGTGACTAATTTATTTAGTGCATTTAATTCATTGTCCGATTGATGTTTATGATACAAAACAGTCCTTGGGGAATTTAAAATGATGGCACTAACTAACACTAAACATTAATTGATAATCAATAGTAAGTGTTTTTCATCAATATCAAAGTACATTTCGAAACGCAATGGCACATTCACATATTATTTCTATTTTTTTAACATTTCACAGTAGAACGTGTAATTATTTTACGGGAACCCACGAAACCGGGCTGATTTGATCTTTTGATATTCTCCCCGACTGAGGGCTCATTCCGAACTTGCACATAACTTGCCTCCCACAGACTTTATCATCAATGGTGGGAAAAACCCGACAGACGATATGATCACAGCCTGTGTCGAAGACACATGGTTTTCACTGTCCAAACAGTGACTGGCTGTCACAGTTGAGTGCATTTCATTTCTCATCGCTCGGCGTAACCAGGTCTCACATGTGATTTCGTGGCCTGTGGATTGATCAATATTCCGGTTGGATTACTAGTCTAAACGAATTAATTTGTTATTTTTGTCCGTGGTTTCTCCCGTTAGGAGAATGGAACAAATTTTCTAATCGCTACGAATAGAAACGTTCTGAATTAAACAATGGGCATTTAACTTGTGCACAATCGGACACATTATGTTCTTCCTACTGGATCGATTTGCTAAATGCTCTTTCACTATAGAACGAAATGAAAGTTGAGATGAACTGACAAATATGTCGAATGATACAAAATTTGAGAACCCATTTTTACTAAATGCATGTTGAAGGATTGAATTCTAAAGCATATGACCGTATCGGAGTCAAAATAGCTGAACACATTGTACAACAAGTTTGATCTCATAGGACCATATCGGTAATGCATAACCGTCGACCGGATTGAGGAGAAAACCTGAACAGCTATACGCTCATCAATGTACTGTTTGAAACAAGTATTGGTTCAATCGTGAATCGAGATGACGGACTGTCACTTCCGTTGGAGTCAAACCAGTCGTACAATGCGTTTCCAACTTTCAAATTTAAGTTTCATTGGTTCCATATGAGATTATTTTTTTCATGTAATCGAAAAACATGCCCTACTGCCCGTTCATATTAACTAGTCGGCTTCGGATTTAGGAAGGAACGGGAAAATAAGTTGAATATTCTCACCTTGGATCCAGTTTGATGCCCCTTTGGAAGGTTGTTGTACCTTTAAAGTCAATCAAACCTCGACTATCATCCTTAACAATTTAATTGAAAAATGGTAATTTTCGAATGCAACTACCACCGGGAGAATCAGTAGGAGAACTGATAAGTTAATCGTTTGCTCCTATATTAATAAACTATGAACATGGAATTCGTGAGAAAAATCACAAAAATGCCCCAGAGGTGCATGATCAACATGATGGAATTTAGTTCATCAATACTACTTGTGCAATCTCTTATTTTCAAGCATTTCGTAGCACTTTTTGGCAAGGAATTCAGCAACTTTGCACTAGAATATCTTTGTCAATTTGATCCAGTCTGTTCGACACCCTGGCGTCTAGCAACTACTCCGAGCAGTGGCTGATGTATTTTTGTTTTCAGCAAAAGGAAAAGTGTTTACAGTTGCATTCNTTCGGCCTGTTTGGCAGTAACTGAATACAGTTTGATTTTCGAATTAGCCAACCCAGAAATGGTCTACGTAAGACAAAAACAATATATCTTAAAGCTCAGATTATTTACATGTTAAATCTCGCATAAGACATGACAAGGATAGTAGACTTGGAAAACTGTGGCGTTTCCAAATACCGACCAAAACCTACCTGATCAGAGTAACAAATCAATCACTATCTAAGACCATCAACCCAGCGCACTCTGTTCAGTTTTCACTTCAGTCATTTGACAGGGCGGATACTTGCTTAGTAATTTAGTTCCTGTTTTCTCGAACACCGGAAAGGAGATATTAGTCTTTTCCAACCGGATCATTCTCTCAGATGAACACTAATGTCAGTCTGAATGAGATCTTTGCCTCAGAACCCAC
>UZAN01039436.1:76534-88459 GCA_900618425.1 Echinostoma caproni | reverse complement strand
CATCCGACCAGACGCGCAGACGCAGCGGCGGGAAGTGCCTCGCGGGACAAGGTTGACGGCCACCCGAAACGAGCGAATCTACAATTACAGCCCGACAGACAATCTGCAGCTAACGGAAAAGATATCCACCGAATGCCACAACGTCGGATCTGTCGATCAATGCATCTCGCGCCACGATCGGGTCAAACCAGTCGGAATGGTACGCGGAAGAAGAGTCAATATACGTGTCAAGTGCGGACCAAAACCAACAAGTAATGACCCACAGAAAGAGGCATGAATCATCCCGCCTCGCGGTTGAGAATTGATTGTATATAATTGAACACAAACACCGTTTGTTTTCTAATTGGATCAATAGACGTTTTTCCCAGCCAGCTCACCTTATCGCTACAGCATNTACAAATACAAGTGATAGATATATTATCACTTTTGACATCCTTACTGCCTGCTTTGGGATGTTCATGGGGTAGCCTGTTTGTTAAACATTTGTTTGAACATGTTAAGGTATCAGTACCCTTGAAAATTTTATCCTAGTCTATTTTAGGTCATTTGGTTGACATTAGCCATGGGATGTACCCAGAGAATTCTTCAGATGTTGTTTATCTGATCTCTTCCCTCCATATATGATCAAAGGCTACTCGAATGTGGTCTTCTATCACACCGGAGAGCAAGCTATTCCTATCTATGCGAACAAAAAACGATCAGTCCGAGTACTTCAATAACCTTGGTCTACTACTATTGTTATAGTTACACAAGGTGGTGCTCTGCTGAGGATAGTTGTTCATTATGGACTACAGGTGGGATATCACTATGTTGGCAAACAACACATAATGTTATCTGAAACGCATCATTGCAATTTCCGGCAACACATCGGGCAACAAATGGAGCAGTCTGTAGTTATTTTTTGAGCTACAACAATTTGTCTTCGATAGTCTAGTTAATTCTCGCTCGTTAAAGAAAACCCCCACCAACTATACTATTTTTCATGCTACTCACAAATGTTAGTAGTACCCCACAACATTATGAATAAAACAATACACTCAAAGGTAAACATCTAACCGTATTGACAGGGNTTGACAGGGTGGTATCAGGAACCCCGGACGCTCCCATCGCCTCCCCCCCTCCCAGTCAACCCATCATACACAGAAATCCTTAATTAGTTCATGTGAGATATCTGTACTGTATTAAATCTCACATATGGGAAAATGTATCATCGTTAGCAGTTATTTGCTCCCTCTGTTTAGAGTCAGTGTTCAAATGAGTACATACTAATAACCTGTGGAAAATCATCGGTATTATTTTAACCTTGAATTCTACAAATACCGGTGGTTATCATTTCTGTGCAACAGTTTTTCGCACATCGACAAATGCCAGTATTCGTCCCGCGGACGAAGAGTTCGGCTAAATCTCAGCATATTTTGGTTGTCTTCAAGTCCGTTTGTGCCCTGTAGGTTTTTTTTGTTTGGACTGAAGTAAATTCACACAGATTACCGTCAAACAAAAGTGATTAAAACCACTAATTATTAAACTGGTCTATTTCGTTGAAGGTAGTTCACAATGAAGCGATGATTGGGGGAGGGTTTTGTGGGGAGGAAGATGTTTACAACACAGTGTGTGTGTGTAGAGGGGGTTGCTTAGCATCCAACTGACCTACTCAAATGGAAAGCCTCATTACAACCCCGTTTTTGTCCGTCAAAGTTTATAATCATGGCACGTTGTGATACAGCCGAGTTGGTTCAATAACACGCAACCGGTTCGGGAAAGTAAAAAAACAAAACAAGTTCTGTTAAAAAATGAACATTTCTAATAGCCTATTGCTTTGCTTTGGGTGCTTATAGTTTACTTTTCGTTGATACTGAAAAAATGATCGTTTATGGTACCAGTCACTATTTGCCGTTGGATTACACATTAAAAAAAATGAACTTTGATTTCATCATTTTCATCTACCTCCAACTGATGAAATACCGACGAATAGTCTAACCGCTGGTGGCATCAATAATGGCTCGGTCCTGCGTAGATCTTCATGTTAGTGAACATATTGGAGACGCCTTTGGGTAATAAATAAGGACTCGATCTTACGGGTGGATTCCGCCTATATCAAGGTTTAACACCAACTCCCTAGAGTCAGACCAGCAGTTGTTATTATTATGCTTTTACTGGCTAGATTTAGATTAGTATACGAAAACACTAAGTAACTGGAGCGGGCCGCTAAAGAAGAATGTCGCAAGAAGTTTAACCCTAAGATATTACCCTTCGCTTATGATAGTTTAAGCTGATCGCGGCATTTTTAGCTTTGTTGTCAATCTATATACTGAGAGGTTACACAATTTGTTGGGTACTTGCATCATATCAGTAGAGGACACAGGAACAGTTCCCAGGAGGACAATGTGCCAATGCATTTGACTGCATGCATTGATTGGCTCTTTGATTGATTGCACTCTGGTATTTGTTTTATGAAGGCAGGTGAATATTGGGTCTCACGACTTCACAAAACCCTTGGTTATGCTTCACCAAATCAGAAACCGCGAGGGTATGACATTAGTGAATCACAAACATTTGAATTGATTTCTTGGTAATATTTTCCTTATCCTATCAGATCTAAACCTCAATGCGTTCTTTATAAAAGCCTCGGCTTGTCACAAGACCCACGTGAGTTTACTATAGCCTGAGAACAAACACTGAGATAGACTCGATAATATCACGTCATTAAAAAGGGCCGTATTGCTAAAACTACTAGGTGATGGTTTACAAAGTAGATGACTTGATTTGAATTGAATCCTTCCAACATTATCACCCCATCATGTGAGACAAAACTGAGCACGCACCATTTTATACGGAAGCAATATCCTACCTTATCTTCATCGTTTTACAGGCCTAGTGAGTTAGTTTATCTATTTTATTTCTAAACTATCCCTATCGTCTTTTTGCTCGCAGCGTGCGGTTCATTTTGTTTACCATCTGCACATCTGTTGCGTTTTTTTTCCACTTCCACAGTATTCTCGTGAGAATCGTTGTTAATTCACTCTTCGGTTGCATGAAGTGTAGTTTGACTTGACTTGAGCAATCGTAGAATGGAAGCAACCGAGGNCATTGGCGATGGCCTGTCCGTAGTGATAATCACAGAGCAGAACAAGCCGGGGATGACAATTCAGTTAATCAGTCCGCTTGGCTGTGAGTGCCTACGCGGGTGAGGATTCCACGAAGAGACGGGTGGAGTGGGAAATTCAGCGCGATGATTTCAGTTCGACGACGGACTGAAAGACTGTGTACGCACACGAACTGAGGAGTATGGGCCAGTCACTACGACACTGTAAGATGGATTCACTCATCACCCTCTACTTGATGAATAGCGTGGTTGATTCCCGAGAGGCTAGAAGCATTTTTTTCTGGGATCACACACAAGAATGTTATTCTTGTTTTTCTTCCATTCATGTGACATGCCTGATCATAGATAAAACTTAGTATCCCCACCATGAAAGTCAGTCTATGAATAAAAATACTGTGAAGTATATTCAGTGGGGAACAGATGCACAGACCCAATCGTGAGAGACACGAGATTCTGAAGAAAGACAAAAACCTTCGTATTTGTAAATGAAGAGCTCTGAATGATACCAATAGTGTAATCTCGACCATCGATTACTTGAAGCAACGCTGGTTTCAGCTGATGAAAATTCGCTCATCCGCAAAATAATATTATGATCAACCAAAGTTTAGGGTATCTCTATGTAACCGCTACATCGATAGATCACACATTGATGACAATGGGTATCGTCTTGGCATAGTTCTGACTTTCACCACATCGAAGTTGAAGTTAGTTGAATGGCAAAGTGCGTTTAGGCTGCGATAAGCTGATGAAGTAAAAATCAACTCTGTGAGGCTTCCACGTGAGAAAATGAATGTTAATTGCCCATTCGGCTGGTGAGTTCTAGGTCAGTGATAACAGACAACGCGCACTCCTAACTAGCGAGAATGTTTTGTGTGCTTGGGGTTTCCGGTTATGCTAAGTGCGTTTTACTAGGGATCCATTGCTTTGGAAACATTGATGCGTGCGTGTGTTTTAGCTCTAAACGACGCGGAGCTGACCGGGCATTGTTGCATTGCAATCAAAACGAGCGGATCGAAAATGGCGATTCATAAATTTCGTGCCAGTTGGTCTATGAACAGATTGAGAAAATCGTTGTCATTTAACCCACAGTTACCTGTGAGTGGTGGTTTAGAATAATTCATATTGATTTGAACTGAAAATCTTTCAGATTTCACCTTCACACACAGTCCTCAGCTCATCCAGTAAATTATACACTCAGAAGCACTAGAGTCGAGTTTTGCTCTGATTAGAGCTCTTCAAGAGTGGATATCTACTGTCCCGTCCGGGTTGTGTGCCCCAGACCCATTGCAAGGATGGCGTGTGTGTTAACACTGTGCTAATTACCCCGTACCAGGCCTGTGCCGAATAGCCATTTCGTGCTTGTTCAGCTGTCATCTTCAGTGATAGCTGACTTGGACGGAACCTATTCCCTTGAATGCACCGAAATCCACCGAATGAACTTCTTACATATGTGCTAACCAGTTTGTACGTGCACGCATTCCATGCAATGGGCCCGGAGTTCAAATCCAGAGCAGTACGGCATATATAGACTACTGATAAGCTCTAATAATAGCGAAACTCGAGTCCAGTGCTTCCGGGTGTGTAGTTGATTGGATGAAATGAGAATTGTGCGTGAGGGTGAAGTATGAATGATAGTCGATTCAAATTAATATTAACAAGATAGCTTGTAATTTATCTAAGAGGACAAAGCCATACTGATTGGGACTGCTTCAGACCAAAAAAGTGTGTGATAAATTTTCACGCCATACTACATCTAAACGGGATGTTCAGCAGGACAAATCGATCCAAAAGTATTAAGGTTTCTTCTTTTGGCTAGTCTCAATTTACCGTAATCACCCAGTAAGATGCTTTATTGTATGGTTGAAATTACGTAAACCGGACGTACCTGTACTCTGTTATAAACCCAACAATTCATGTTTGGTCCTAACCAACTCCCAGTTTAATGACCTTTGCCTTCCGGATCGGAACTTGCTACGTTCCCCCTCCATGGCCATTCAGTTTGAACTTTTCTGTGTTTCCCCTATCATTACGTAACCACCTCACATAGTAACTTTCATGTTTATTGTCATGACCCGATCTTCGTTCAACTTGTTATCGATATCTATTATCTCCACTCCACATGGAAACTGTTTGGTATTAACCGTCTTGACCCCTTATTCGTCCAAACTCTTACTTTAATCTTTTATCTCCATCCCACACGAAAACTGTTTCGTGGTGATTGCCGTAATTGTTGTCCTACAATCATAATCCATTATCAGTATCAATTATCTCGACTCGGCAAAGAAACTGCCTCGTGTTGTTGTGGGCACTTGTTTATCACCCACCCAGTATGATTATCCTACCATCTTCATTGTTGTCACCGTTCATTCTTTCTCGCAATCAGTTATTTCTTGGCACATGCTACCACCCGTCTTGTGTGCTTAACCACCCCAAACCCACTCCTCGTGTCCGTTATCTAGCCTCTCAATTACACCGTGATTACGGTTACCGTCTGTCGCCCTCCTCCCCGACTTTGGTGTCACTTCGCTATCCCATCCCTGTGATTGGTTCTCACCGCCCTTTAAATAGCACTGTCGCTATACCCACGTCGCATTCCTCCTTCGATTTCCAAGAGAGTGTTTTCCTGGCACATTTGACGTTGTCGTGTCGAACCGATTATTTTGTCCAGACCGGGTTGCCCCTAATTTGAGATATTCCGTTGTGTTTCCATTAATTCATGATTGATTACGCAACAGTACAAGTAGATTTCCCAACCCTGTGTTCTGACTCGAATTCGGGGTTCAGTATCTGCGAGTCACTTTATCATCGGACTTCAATCCGGTACAAACCCCACTCCAGATTATTCTTGATTGCTGCAAGCTCCCTCCGTTGGATTGAATAATAGGTAGGTAATAGGTAGAAACCGAATGGCCAGATTCATCTGCGAATAAATGTGCTCCTGAAAGTTAAGATAGCTGAAACATGTTTTGACTCCCTCCCCAGTTACCCTAATGTTTTTCAAGAAAAGTATTACAATGAAACCAAATCAATGTGGGGTCACAATCACACTTCGGTATCTCATGAATCGATATATTTGTTAAAAAATTGATAGTGCACGAAAGGTTATTAAATCCATCATGCAAGCTCCCGGTGACTAAATCACCTAGAATCATTAAATTTTGCAGGAGAATGAGTCACTTTATTAGCCCGTTGGGATATCATGGCACTGTTAAACTTATTCATCTCAAAACCCTTGAGGTGCCAAACACTACCCTACTCTGAGGGTTATCACTAAATTTGAATCCACAACTTAGTACATTTGTTATGTAAGTCAGTGTAGCGTCACCTGCGTTCAGGTTTGTTTATCTTTGAAATCCCTAACAGTATTCACGTCCACACGGTAAATGAAAGATGCTATTCGGAACTGTACATCAAGGCTGAGTTCAAGAAGCTCTTATTGGACAAAACAGACGAGTAGCATCCTGTTCTAGGTCATCTTAACATGGAGAAGAAAAATACTGCGTTACCAATTCCTGGGCACAGTTATTTCCAAGGTTACTGAAAACTTTCATCACTCACCACGGCGTGCTGATAATTTCGTGCCCGCCGAAGTGTGATTGCAAAACTAGTCCAGGGATTGGACTCAAGGTAGTTGATTGGGCACACCAGAAATTTTGGGTGCTGCGTACAACAACCGATGCAATTCTCACCACATTCATAATTCAGTCAAATAAACGAATAGCCATAGATCACAGATGGTCATATTGATGATTGACCTGCTTAGATTAAAAGTCCCGTCAGTTGGATTCCAGTGTGACATACACTGAAAAGAACAGTCTCATATTAACAGCCCTAATGGAATCTCCTAATGGATGCAGCTTGCAGTGCGTTGGGTCGATGTAATCAAGCAATCCTCGTCTAGGATATCGTGTTGGCCGATCGGAGGTATCGGTTGGCGGTTCTCAAATAAAGTTAGACAGCTGACACTTGGATAAAAAAAAACGAAAGCATTTCATCTTTTCGCTATTCCAGACAATCGTCTAGGTAGCATAACGTTTGTAAAACGATAAAAGCTTTATACATACAACTAATTATAAATCGGCGTAACGATTATTGCAGGGTTGTTTGTCTCAAATCTATCTCCCAATCGGTAAACTTTATACACAAACCTTACCTCACTTGAATGGTTTCAGTACTTCGGAGCAACCAGACAATGTCCCGGATAGCCCGAATTCACATCCGATGGAAAAATATCTATATGTTTTTCAGTTTAAGATGTCCGAATATCAATTTAAGATATCATGTTGCTATATGGATAGTACCTTGCACAGTACAGGCTGAAAACTTTTGATGAGACCCCTGTTTACCCAGATCCATGTGCTTTCTACCTGCATACAGATCTATGGCCCCCAGAATTATCGTCCCACGTTCAACAAGTAATGCACCGACGATGATCTTGTCTACACACAGATTGTACAATGCAACCCACGATTCAGTCAGAGCTCTGCCACCATGTACAAACCGACGAAGGCTTGGTTGAATAGGAAATAAAAAGGAGCGCTTTAGGATTGGTGGGGTCTCTCACACGATGACCTCATTTTTCACTTGGTCAGGCAAAAGAACTGTAGACTGATCAGTGCTCACCACGAACGGTCATGGTTTCATGAATGAAGTGTTCTCGGTACAAAAGGGGTGGTAGTGGACGAGGTGAAATGGGGGTTGACTGTTTTCAACCGTCGGTGCATATTTTTGTTGAGCGTCGGACGATATTTTTGGGGGGCCATAAAGTAGTATGCAGGTGGGACGCACATTGATCTCGGTAAACGGGGGTCCCATTGAATGTTTTCATTGTATGCTGTGCAAGTTACCATCCACACACATAGCAACACGACATCTTAACTTGATACTCGGACATATTAAAGTGATATTTGGACAACTTTAATTGACAAAGGTATAGAGTTCATTGAACAGGGATGTTCACGCGTATGAAAAGGGTTTCCACAATATTCACAAATTAAAGACAGTTATCTTACATGAGTGGGACAATTGCCTATTTATTATAATCAAGGAAGTTGATTGAACGGATGTTTGCATGTTGTGTCCGTTAGAGTGACGATAAATCAAATTTCGTGAGTTCTTTCCGTGGTTTTCCTGGAAGATAGATTGTATAAGATAACCTTATTTTACCGGAACGTAATGAAAACTTCACCTAATCTTCCAATACAATAAATAGTTCAACCATCACTATTCTATATTTGAACAATCTAAGCGGTGTGTGGTTTTCGGGAGACTACGCAAAAATAGAGTGGGTAAAATGGCAATGTACATTCCTCATTTGCTGGCGATCATCGGAAAATTAGAACGGAATATGCAACGACAACTATGATTTTCTTTCCATGTTGAGTGATTGAGCGAGGTCAGCTTTGTAACTTACTCACTTGTACTACTTGCGTACGGAACAGAAGCAAACCTTTTCTGGGCCGTCGGGGATGGTAGGGGCATAGCGTTGAACACTTTGAATATGTCGACACAAGAGTAAAGTACCGGATAAAATAAGTGACAGACTAATAAGGAGGTTCTGTGAGCTTCCCATCAAACAGATTGATATAAAAGTCAAAATCATGGACGATTAACAAAAGGTATGAATAAGAGTTTAGTAATGAAAAAATCACCGTAAACAATACCCAGACTATCGCTGGGGCTCAGCTTGAGCTAATAAATCGAATCAGAACAATGTTCTACTTGGGAAGATTTTACAGATTGTCGTCTTTTTAATTCGAATTGTTTTCCACTTCAAAATTACGAATCATTCTCATTTCTTGGACGTAGCACAGAAAATGTTTTCAAATACATATACACTGGAACGGATCATTTGCTACCTGCCACCACTTGCAACTGCTCCGGCAACTGGCATCACGACCAAGTATAAACGAATGGCATACCATACCTACAATTGATGTATATCACAGGTGTCATCTGTCCGCCCTTGACTGACGTTCCATAATACGGGCCACTGTGATCACGATGCAATTTTCTTTACGCCTGAGCTACACTCACACACATTTCATGGTCAGAATCACTAGAAAGTTCCAATAGAATGGATCGAAATGGTCGAACATGTGTATTTGCGACGGAACACTCTGGTTCTCCCAGGGCCGATGTGCCTAACAATGGAGTGAGATTGTTTTCGATGTTTGATTTGCGTGATTACTGATTGCACATCATGTGTTCGCTGTTTCCGTGCATGGTAGTTTTATTTGAGATACTCTGGATAACTATACAAGCCAGTTGCTTTTTTCTACAATGGAAATTTCATATTCAACTGTGCTACAATCTCTCGATCTGTTTGGGTTTCAGACGTTGGAATACTTCTCTTTTGACTGCACTAATGTTTATGAATCCGGTGAATTTGGTTTAACAGATGCTACTAAAATTTGTCGAATTGCAGAGGATATTGTCAAAACTGAATTAGGAACACCAAACAGATAAGCGGGGAAAGTTGGACGATATTATGTTCAGTTAGTACTCATGTTGATGGATATAGTATTAGAGAAGTAGAAAGTACATTAGAAGCTATGAAAAGATTTGTGATAACCGACAACTAACACTGGACAGCTTATTTATTCTGTTTGGGACTCGTCCCTGTCGGAACTCGAACCGCAAACATTTAGGTCGGGACTTGAAACCCTTACCCCTGAGCTACTCGGCCGACGGGCATAACCTCGTGCGAATGGTTTAATCAATTAAGAGTAGTCAATTTGGAATAACCCATTGGATTATTCACAGGCACCAGGCACTGTTGATGGTCTTTGATGTGGGTTTCACCCCTTGGAAGATCANCATTGATTCCCCAATAGTTGAATACAACTAAAAGCGATGGAAGGATTTGTGATTACTGAAAAGGAGCACCGGACAGCTGTTTCGTCCTGTTTGGGAATCGTCAGTAGTATGCACACATCTTTCCATCGCTTAAAAACGCATTCAACTAGTGGGGTATTAGCGATCTCCCAATGAGTGAAACCCACACCAATCAGTGCCTGGTGTCCGAGAAAAAACCGAATGGATTACTTTAAATTTACCACTCATAATGTATATCACACTATTATCGAAAGAGTACCATCGAACGAAATCAGAATCCACCGGAGCCAGCTACGCTAGCCTCCATAAGTTGATTAAACATCACTTTATATCCATTAGGGGTGAAATATACTTACATCTTGTGGTGAATATTATCATGTACGAAACAAATGAAGCCTGAACCGGACAACAAACTGGGAAACATTTTGTTTTGATCTGGTTGGATATCATAAGCNNCATAAGCATGGTTTCATTTGCTTCATGTACACGACAAAATTCAACCGTCACCCTGCTCCACTCCCACTATGCTCAACTCACAGAGCGATAATGTCACTGGGTAGCATCCAGTGGGTTAGTAATCAACTTATTTCTCACTTCACTCCACGTCCAACCCCGAGGCAAAGGGGTTGTACATAGACCGACGGATACCAGCATGTCCTCGGTCCAACGCAAGCACCGACACTCCTACAATCATTGTAGCGCCTTCAGTATGAACGACTCCGGGCTGGGTGGAACAATTGATTCATGGGAACCAATGTTTGCTTATTTGACGCGTATTTTTGTGTGCGATGATCCTATTCCGTGCCATTCCATATTATTCTGTCCGACTTAGTGCATACGTAATATTCAGTATCTATTTAAATTTTGCACTACCGAGACAATTTCCTTAAAAGAATTTTCCCCCAATCGTAAAATCAGCCAATAATCAAGCAAACTACTACAGACAAAATTTATTCGTGAATTCGCAGGCTTGTGAGCAAAACATTGCGCTGGGGTAGTAATTTTTGTCGGTCCACAGAAAAATCAGACTCAGACTGAAATTTACTTTTCAATATGGTTCATAACATACTCACAGCGATTTCATATCATCTGGTCCGTTAATATTTGTATGATTTGACACGCGCGTGGAAGTGAGTCATTATAAGATGAAATTTACACCAATACGAACGGAATTTTAATCTATTGTGAGGGCACAAATGTATGAAGTGCATTGTCCGCTACAAACTGCCATTTTCCCGCTACCGAACACACGACATATTACAATACTTGCTTCTTTCCTTCCACATTAGGTACTCATCCTATCTCAATGTGATTTTGTCGTGTATGTATGCATACATGTATGTAGGTATATGTCTATGGTAGGTATACGTCCTTGAGAATGATAAGGTGGCTGAAAGCGGGGTCGTAAAGACCAAACGATAGCAATTCCGTTAAATCCGTCGGGAACATCTAGGCCAGCGTTGATTGATGCGCAGCCCCAGAAGCCAAGTGCGACTGTTCTCGAGGTTTATTCCACACTAAACGATAGCAAGTTACATTGCGGTTCTGTAAATATGAATCTTTCCAATCGTGTCAAAAACACCTCAAACCGTGGCGTTCTCAGGGGATATGCCTGAACCGGCGAAATGAACTGTGCCAATCAAGAACCAAAAGTGGAAACGGCGGAGTTCACCAGTTCGTCAAACAAACAAGCGATAAGTGAAATAACGTCAGAGCGCATATGCGCACATGGGTCTGTGCGAGGCGTGTGTGGGACGGACGACCAATCTGAATAAGATCAGACACGACAATCAGAGGGCAAGGTCCTGGACAACGGTGACGAGGGTGAGAATAAGCCAGTTTGGTTGGCGAGCACAGAAAAGGTATCATTCGTGGCGAACGAAAAGTGCATACTGGAACAGGAGATGTCGGGTGATCCATAATGAGCACGCGTTAAGACAATGAGGTGTGTGTGTGTGTGTGTGTGTGTGTGTGTGTGTGTGTGT
>UZAN01039436.1:58780-75841 GCA_900618425.1 Echinostoma caproni | reverse complement strand
AATGTGATAAAAGCTCACAATTCGACGAATAGAAAGAACTTCCTCTTCTTGGGAAAGAAACAATTAAATTAAAATAACAGTGTACTAAACTGATGCACAGGAATTTCAGCAATTTGAAGCTCTTCGGTGAAGCCCGTATAAGGATTGCCACTCGATGGACAGGTTATTTGACCAACTGCATTGTCTTAAGACTACTCTGCATATTCTTCATTTAACTCTTTTGAGAAGAAAACCGCAGAATTATACACCACAATGCCTAATCAAATCACTGTTTGGATCGCGTTGACAACAGACAGATGCACTGTTTTTACTGCACTAGTTATTGTGTCAAAATGAACATTATACATATACATTTAAGAAAATCCAATATCTGGGGCTATAACCGGGTTGGTAAACCACTGACAGGTTACCTAGGGGAGTTGACTAAAAACAACACTGATTCTAAACCAATCAAGCAACTGACGAAACACAAACCTTCCAAGTTGTGGCAGCGGTCACCGGCTCGATTGGACACCAAGATACATTAGGCACTTTGGACGTTTGATCCCGTCCAAAGGGCGTATAGATTGCGGTTTTCAGACACAGCCCGCTGACTTGCGCGTCAGGCTTTGGTCGACCAAAAGCTCCGGTTGCGAATTCCCCACGAATTACACCTGCCTAGGCCTGGGCAACCTGGCCATGGAATGATTTCATTTTTATGAACATAATTTTAATATGATTTCGCTTGGTTCACAATCCGGCCTCTGACATATAGTCTATGAATGACTTGACAAAACGTCCCTAGAAATACACGACTGGAATACGAATTAATAATATACTTGTACCAAGGAAGTTTATCTCCCCTACAATAACCTCATTTACGACACCGATTCTATTTGTTTGAACAGCTCCTTCAGAGTCATTCCACTGATGAATCAAAACAATGATTAGATGTTTTGTAGGTGGGTTAGATGCTACCAACCACAATAAAGACGATTTAGGCCGCTTTATGGAGTAGTCTACAATAAGTAGTTTATACAGTATATGTTATATATATATATATATGCAACCAGAGGAAAGTCAAATTTACTGATTCATTTTGAAAAACACGTTTTTCTTCTTTCCAATAATTGAATGAGAAAGCGTAGTTGCCAGAGCTTTTGGGGAAACTATAACACATTTTACTGTGGTGCTCTACATCCGGTTCGAACATATTCTCTGCAGTTGGACCTAAAGTGCCTTCAGTGGTTAGATCATCGATGAGTCTGAAGAATTCACCTTGAAAGGTGCACCAAATGCTCGATGTTTACAGCATGATGAAACAAATTACGCCTCTCGCAGTTTACGTGAATTCCATACTACCCCATACAGAGTTAAGAGAGTAGTGCAACAAAACTCATTAAAAAGATAAGCAATATTTACAGTGCTCAGTGCACTTCCCGTGGATGTTCAGGTAGTTAGACAACACCGTTATGTCTCAAACTGTGGATTATTAGCCTGTTTGTGACTGATTGCATTATTTTTTCAGTCAATTCGTCAGCTTGCGCTGTGTTGATGCACAAACATGTGATAAAAGAATTTCATAGAGGATTGGGATGCACTGAAATGATGGCAAACTAACAGGTGAATACATGTTGCGCAATTCTTTGCCGGGCTAGACGGTATTCACTCAATAAAGCATGCACTTGATATAGTTTTTGTGGTGCAAAACATTTTGGAGCAGTTTTATCACTACGGTGGGGCTTTTTCAAACATGAGTATGTGTATGCATATATGTGTGTATAACTATTATTCGTGATTAGACCGGTGGTGTCCCGGTGGTAACTTCAGCAAATAATCATCCATAAGGACGTGTGTTCGAATCCCTCCAACACCGCCTAACTTGCCCATTTCTGTGTTGTATGGCGGCCCATTGGTTGACCGCGTGTTCCTACCTGAAAACTGTATCACCGTATTTTGATAAGAGGAAGTAACATGAAGAAGAATACAAAAAGCGTTTTTGTCACTACACAGCATGTTCACTGATAGGATAAAAAGGAAGGGAAGCCACGGGCAGAAGACCCGGACTGCACTGAAGAGCTGCTGGTGCAATAAGCACCAGGGCAGCACGTAAGTGACCAGTTTCTTTAAGTTCTCAACACACGATATTACCCAACCCAACTTTGCAAGCTTAATTCTAATTATCCACAGGCCCACCATAGCATGATCATTTGCGAAAGAGGGTAGGTAAGAATCGCATATGAACATACCGCATCTGTTGAGTCGATGCAAATGCACGTGCGATTTGGATAAAACTGCCTCACAGAGTACTACTACCGTTATTCAGATAGCATTCGTTCTACTATAAAATATGACAAATTTTATCCCGATGTTACAGCAGTTTGTTAGCAATTCAATTTACCTATAAGATTCTTTATTCTCGTTTTGGTGGATCCAAATGTCGAATAACACGAACAGGGTGCGCAACTTCTTGAATGGCATCTGTTCCATTTTACTTTTGTTGGCTTATAGAAGCCGTATTTTTATTGAGCTGGGTTTTAAACAAACCGTTACGTCAAGTCAAAGTAATCTCCGTGCTAGAATAAGATATTTTCCTATGTGGAACTGAAACAAAAGTCTAATGGCTGTGCTCTGAGTAAGTGATGTAAACTGACTGCTTTTTCATATTTCAAACGATGACATGAACAAAACGGTCATAATGATTTCATTCAACTAGAGATCACCTTTTGCATCTCAATCATTTTTAGCGCGCCTTGATTACAATGCCGATTATTGGGGACTGCGTTTATGCCGACCAGATCATGCATTTCCTGTTTCTCCAGCCCCAAAGAGGAAATAATACTGACCAACCAAAAATACTCCTACCAGGTCCCCACCTCACCCCTACCCGATCACCCGTTCGAGCCAGATTGCCTGCATTCGACGTATCGTAGACACCTGCTGTGGACGAATATGGGCAGTCATTTCTCACCATCACTACCACCGGAAGTGTAGAAAATGACTTTGCATATTCGGAGCGTTTTAGTTCGAAAGAGGAAACGGCACTTCGGTTTTCCGATGTCCAGCATGCTAATTTGTCTTGTCTTGTCTAATCCCACGAATGATGCGGAGAAAAGGCGGTACTTTTCGTGAATTTTTTCTGCTTCGGTTGGGGGTGGGAAGCAAATGATTTGGTTTCCAGCTTAATTGACCCAAAAATGGTTAACAAGATCTGTGGTATAGATATTTCTCAATTATTTCTACTTGTGTTCTCTTTCTCTCCCATTCCTCATTTATGGTTATCTTGTGACGTGAACGTAATCCATCTAGAATCTAGTTTTGGGACGTAATTTTAACCACACACAAATATGAAAAGGTTTTTTCACAGATTTTTCGTAATTTTTCTTCACTAAGTATCGACTTGGTATGGTCTATTACGTGCTTAGATTGTAGAACGCGCATTCATCTCCTTGGGATTTGAACCCATCGCATTGGCACTGTTTACGCTTTAGTATCGCGTATGTTCCACCAGCTCAATTGCCAGGAGTAAGTAGTGCATTTTTGTTTGAATCTGTATGGATGATTCGAATGTGAAAAGATCAGTGCAATCAGTGTGGTCTCGTAGCTCAGCTGGTAGAGCGTGAACTGTGAAAAAGCTTAGGTGGCATCAACGCGTGGGTTCCAATCCCGCCGAGACAAAAGGACTTTTCACAATTTCAACTTAAGGCTAAAGAAGTATCGTTCAGGACGTTTCAAAACTGCCATCAACAAAAATATAGAGGTGACGGGGTATAGGATCAAACCTCAGAATACATTCTCTGTTGTTTACCTTTCTGAGGCCGAAAATCTATGGGAGTGGATGATCCTGCGAACATAAAGATGCCAAACCTTCAGATTTACAAGTAAAAGCAAATGATTACTGATACAGTGATAAGCGTTTGAGGATGACATTTAATTCCCTACTCCGCGCTCAACTTCATTATTTAGTCCCCGATAAGGTTTCCTACCTCATCGGCTTTTGCAATCTTTTCAGTCCCAGTTAGCACTGTACGCCATGGAAGACACGTGGTTTAATTGTGTAAATTATACCGAGCTGCATCCCTGATTTGCCTTCGTTCCTATAAATTATTGGAAATAATCCAGGAGTATCTGGATTTACTATAAAACAACGATTCCATAATACTGGAACAAGTGTGTGCACCAGACAGTGTATACATTCGTCTGGAAGTTTTACAAGTTTCAGTTTTACTGTAAAAGATCCGAAGGGAATATATTTTATTCTCACAGATGCAGTGACAGAAATTATGTCTTCATTGACTTCGGTGTTCCCAAATACGGTGTCAGCACGAGAGAGGATTATCGTTTTTTCGTGTATTTCCAATATAGAAATTATTTGATCTTTATGGATCATACTGCTTGACAAATGCTTGTCTTCCGTCTGCCGAATAACGCCCAAATCTAGCCCTGGTAAATACGTGACAAGGTGACTACCGATGTTCCTGCTGCTTATTGCTGGATAAAGTCCTTCGTATGGGAAGCACATATTGGTATGGCGTTGAGCATATAGGTACCTCAATAGCAGAGCAAGAAATGACATACTGTGGTTGACACGATTTTTGTGGAGAAAATTCCCATCGATTGAAAAATAACAGTGTGATTAAACACCGAATAACAGATCAGAGCTGAGGTATGCGGAGATTAAATGTGAAAAACAATCAACACAGGTATTTGTTTCTTGCGGGAAAAAATCATGCAAGCAGCCCAGTGCTCTGTTGCTCGAGTTACGAACAATTTCGACAAAGCATCTATCACAAATTCATCAGAGTTGTCAGCAGTACAAAAGTAATATGTTGAACAAAAGCATTTCACACTTTAGCCGAGTCCCCAGTTTTGGGCCCGACATGCGTGTATCACCCTAAGAGAACCAATTTCTCTGTTCTTGTTCTGCTGAGTTATTCAGTACCCCTCATTTTCAACTCCAGATTCCAGCGTACTGTTACGATTTTGATCTGATTACGGTAGGAAGGAAACTGCAAGAAATAATCTATCGGCATTAGTTAAGCTATTTTTCGTTCCTCCTTAACGTAGAATGCAGTAGTTGGGCAACCATGAAGGGTTGTACTTGACAGAGCCTGATGGGCAGGGGTTAGCTAAATGCTGGCCACTTTTAGAAACCAGGTTTCAAAAGTGCATCTACTAGCTTCAGGAACTCGGACAGCATCATAAATTGATTTAACCTTCTGGGGATTGCAAAATCCGGCGATTACGAAACGATCAGGATGTTTCAGATAATCATAAAGATAAAGGAGGTACAGGGAGCATAGGAAGCCCCGTTATTGGTCGTCTAGGTTATAGGTCATCAAATTAGACCAGTACTCGTGTTCAGCGTTTTTTGTCGTGTACCTCCCAAACCCTCTAAGGCGGTGCGCTTACACAAACAGCCACCGCTGAGGGGATGGACATTCGCATTTTCGCACCGGAACCGTGAACACAAAAGCGACGCGTTCAAGCTCTCCACTTACCCTGGCCTAAAATTAATTAATAGCATCATCACCACCACCACCAATCCAATCATAATCAATCTCCACCCAGCACAGACACATACGGCTCGACCCAACTCTCCCCTCTGCTCATCCCGAATAATTTTTCGACCCAGCATAAAAATGTGTCGCCCCCCTGATTCTCGATGTCCGGGATTCGGCAACAAATAAAGATCTTGTTATAAATAGCATTACCGGAACCCTGGTCCTGATAAGATTTTGAATCGTGATGTGGTATAAAAATGTAACTTTGATAACTATCGGAGTTACCCTATTTCATAATCATGCCAATGTACTATGCTATACAGAAGAACAATTTTCAAAAAGGGTTCGTCGCGGAATAAACAATTAGCTGCAGGTACATGAAATAGGCTGTTGAATGTGCCTCATTCATTTCTCAGTCGGCGTTTTGAAGAGTTTCGTGAAAAACAGCACAATCAAACAAAAATTTCAGATTGATTAGTAAGAAAAATATATAGATAGCAGTCTCAAGGTGAACGTTACATGTACGATATCATAGTAGCCCAGCCTGTTTGTGGTTGAACGCAACACCGTGAAAAGAATTAACCACGTGGCATAGGATTCAGTACAGTTCCAGTCTATGCAACCCTTAACCATGCANAATTAACCACGTGGCATAGGATTCAGTACAGTTCCAGTCTATGCAACCATTAACCATGCACCTTTGTTCGATGGTTTTCGTTGCTGTTTTTCGCATTTGATATCCGATACCAACGCCCTAACCATCCTCTGGTATAAAATGTTGAGGTTGACCCAAGTCAAGTCAAGTCAAAGATATTCAGTGGCATCCAGTGGCCGGGACATACAAACATCCAAGAAATTATTCGCTGCCCGCAAAGCATCTAGCACGTGCACATTGTGGTTTCAATTTCTGTCAGAAACAGATGCGGAAAGCAGGAACTTGATCGTTTGACATTGTTTGGAAACTGAATATCAACCGGCAAATTGGAAGCCAGTCACCAGTTCAAATGTAAATTTCATTTTCTTGAACAATCATGCATCACCAATAATGTTTTACTTTGTTGAATTAACTGAATTTATAATATTGCGACAAATTTTCTGCAAAATGGAAGCGGTTGATGAAAGGTTATTTGGGATTATGCGGTAATCGAGAATTTGGTGATTGACTGTTTGTGATGGTTTGATTTAAGCAAATTACGCTGGACTGTTATGAGATGATTCTTATTTTCACTTGGCCATCGATCCACGACAATATGGATAATACAAGTGCCGAAATAGTGGGTGAAATTGTGAAAGTAGTAGTATAGCCGGTGACTGATATTATGTGTTCATCAGATCCACAGTTAATCTTATCACGCTCCGTTTTTGCTCACCCCAAACCATTATTTTGGTGTCATAGGCATACACTTGTTACATAATATCCTGAAAATAGCATTGAATTGGTTTGTTGCTTTTGCAAACATTAAGTCCAAAGGTTAATATCAAATCATAGCAATCACTTGCTCATATACTACTTAGAAAACGTGTCCGCACACACATATTACACTTACAATCTTTGCACGGGCATGTGTATCTCTGCTTTGACTATAACACCGGCAGTAGTGAGATGTAATGGGAACAGCCGAATGAACATAATTAACAGTTAGTCACTACTGGATAGGGCTGACCGAAATCCCAACAGTCATTTTTCATCAAGTGTTTTGGATAACACACACAACCACATAAACATAAACCTTTCTACAGACTAGCTGAGGAAATGACCTGTGGGATCGTGTGATGCTTACTATTCATTCCGTCTCGAGTGCAATGACTCACCATCAGTTACCAGTTGCTTGTTTACTCATGTAGCTAAACTGTCAAACGGCCTGGATTGGTTGCATGGAGCACAAATTGCGCTTTTTGAGACAGAGTGCTTTGACTCTATTTGAATGTGACATTTGCTCTTAGTCTGTAACGAGTACAGTGTACGAGCCCAGTACGATCACTGTAGTTATATATATATGCTTAGTAAAAACTACCGTTTTTAATTGTTTTGAAAACTTTATCACTAACTGCTCAGAACGAGGTGTGTTGCCTTCAAGATTGGTAAACTGTGTATTCCTTGAATCGTTCTCCTAGTGGTCATCCGATGTTTTACTATTTTGCATAGGCCGTGCAACTGAACACCAACCGGCGCAGATCAGCTTTCCTATGTAGTCCAACCCCACTGCGACTGCTTTCACTAATTTGTTTTCCCAGGTTGTCTTCTTTAATAAACAGCCCCGTCTCCCAACAGATCACGTTCCAATGGTAGAAGAGCTTACAATAATTCACGACCGATGTTGGCATCGTAATATGCACTGTGTACCTTGCAAAGTGATCTATAGCATTGTTCCATATATTAAACTACTAAGAAATGATTATCGAATGTAACACTCTCGGGTGCATAACACCATAATACACAATGAAATCAGATAATTGACCTTGTGCATCAACTGCTTGCATGTTACCAGTCGCATAACTAAATGTGCTGCTTCAATTCGCTGACTGCCATCAAAAAGCACTTCGGTATTAATGCAATCCTGCTATTTTGCATTATAAAATGTGGTCAAAATGCATATCTTTGATCAATGTTCATCATCATTTGATGAAGTAATAGTTGCTTAAATCCCGTAACGTATCGGTGAGAATCGCAACCTTTTTCCTACACGTAGACACTGATTGGCGAAGTGGGCGTGTCCTAGGGGTGCCAGTCTATTACCCAATAGTTTTTCTATCCATAAACATGGCAATTCTCGTCTAAAATAATGATTGTCTGAGTAGAGCTAACAAAAGTACTTCACTCCAGACCTTGTTCGACGTGAATTTTCTCTTCACAGTCGCCATTCTTCATTGATCGTCGTTATCCTGCTCCTACTCCTCATCGTCATTATTATCATCATCACTATCATCATCAAATTTATGGAGAATTGTTTTCTACCATGACTGTCCTTTACTTTCTGTCACCGAGAGTTTCTGTGCCCGGAATAAAATAACATTCATTGCACTGTTGCCGACACGGCTATTAGCCCGTTTCAGCGGTACAACAACTTCCGTGTGGGTTAGCGCAACACATCCGGCAAATTCCTACGCCATATCGTGTAATGGTAATCGAATGGTTAGGGTCAGTTCACAGGAAAAGTTCTTCTCAACCAATTGCAAATTCCGGAAACATTTTGGTTTAGTCATGGTTTATCTTTCGTAAATTGTTTAAATCTATACTCCATGTGCATGAGAATAATTAAAGGAAGCACACTCGAAATGGCCTTGAATGCACGTATGTGTTGAGGGACATGGGACAACCCGGTGCATATGTTTGAGAGATTTCTATTAGGTCAAAGTTAACAAATCGTAAACGATT
The DNA here is from genome assembly GCA_900618425.1 of Echinostoma caproni. Lineage (NCBI taxonomy): Eukaryota > Metazoa > Platyhelminthes > Trematoda > Plagiorchiida > Echinostomatidae > Echinostoma > Echinostoma caproni. The sequence goes on along the minus strand of UZAN01039436.1, from coordinate 66,982 downwards.
AAGCGATGCACTTTGGAGATAAATTTGAGTCCGTGAGCACATTCACGTTGAATTTCATTTCTTCACATTTGATTAATGTTATTGTTTTGCAGACTGCGTACGAGCCAAGTTTCAATACTGTTAAATGCGGTGATCACTGACAAAGAGCCCGGGCTAGCGGCTTAGTCCTGTTTGGAACTCGTTTTTGTGTCCCTGTCAAGACTCGAACTGCGAACTTTCCGGTTTGGAATGTTGATAATAATCAACAGTGCCTGATGCCTGTAAAAAACCAAATGGGCTAGTCCAAACATTCACCGTCTAAATTGTAATGCTTTTGTCACAGGATGGACAGATTTCTTTTGGTCAACTGCAGGAAGAAAACGAATTTTGCTTTAAATTGAATAAATACAATGTGCATTAATCTGCCGTTCCCTGTTGGACGTATTAATTTCAACCACGTATGCGAATACATTCATCTGTTCGTTCCAAGCGCATGTTGAACAATATTTTCCATTATATTCACAGTGCATCACCCGTCGTGTATTCTTAGCTAATACATAATGCTCTAAGTGTATTGCATCGCATCGAATTTGGATTGTTGTAATTAGTACAATAATATAAATCTGAAAGTTCTGGCTAGAATGAGTCTGTTTACGCAATACTCCGTACAGAATCTACTAAACGAATGCATAATTTAACAACCATGAAATACATTATCCCTGTTCTTGTATGAAGCTTTCCTAATTACAAAGAACTAAGAAATCTTCTGGGTTCCTTGCTGCGTCAGTCAGACGAAAATTACCTCTTTCTATCAGTGTTAGTGGTCACACTGGCTGATTAATATCTGGTGTGTTGAGTTTTCCAACCCCACTGGGGATATCTTAAACAAAGTAGTCTAAGTGGATATCCCCATCTTTCTGAAAGCTAGATGTGCTGTACACGCTTGTAGCAGTACTCTACGAGTCACACTTGAAGAATGGATGAATACATTTTCTTTCTCAAGAAAGTAATCAAAGGAAGCCTACTGTTCTCCCCGTAAGGGCGCATTGCAGGATGAAAATGGACTACGTTTAACGAACACATTTGCTCCTCGAGCAGGTCTATATTCTTCATGGTTTCTAGGAATAGAAAGCTGTTAAGACATGTGCCTCACTAAATTCCACCAAATTGGTTTCATATGGTAAAACGCCATTTTTGAAAACGGGATTGTAGGTTGCAATGATCATCACCATGTTGGTACCTACACGGAATTCCCAGATTGTGATCTATCATCAGGTGGGTGAGTGAAAGTATAGTACAACCAACTGGCTTTCCGTATTCGGACAGTTTTACTAAGATATGATTCCGGTCGTTTGGATGCACTAAACAGGCGTAATTTATATTTCTTCTCGGTCACATCCTTTCTCCGACGAATCACTACGAATTCAGGTTCACCACTTAGCAGATCCGTTATCTCTGACACACACTCAGAGTAATCTAATAGCCATCATTCTGACTTATTTGTTGGGCATGTTAAGAATAAATTTTCAATTTCATTATACTTCTTTCGGTTCATTGTGATTCTGTGATAAAGTACTACGATTAGTAATATGATAGTGACGAAGTTCACAACACATTCTCAATACAGTGTCTCACTAAAAGATTCTTATGATGAACCAGAGTTGTGTAAAATATGTTCCTATGAAGAATTCGTCGTGTAAATGTGGTGTGAGCTGAGAAGCTGAGAAGCACTGGACAGCTATTTCAACCTGGTTGGGTCTAGTCAGCAGCACGAATTCATCGACCCAACTGTGGATCGAACCTAGGACCTCACAGCAGAATGCAAGCATGCTACCCACTGGGCAACCCGGGCAGCTAAAGAGATCGTTCTCATTATGAATATACACGGTATAGCGCAGCCCATCTATGCGGGCTTGTTGCGAGTATTGGTCAGTGCTCATCTCAGCCCTAGCCTCCAGAGATATGACTTAGTTGGAAACTTTGTAGTTCACGCCTCATTTACACAACGAATTCTTCATAAAAATAACAAAAGTTATTCGGAAGTTTTTCAAGACATTCCATCATTGATCAAACATATTTTTATCTGTTATTTCTAAGTAAATTGAGTGATGGCGTCCTCAGTTGAAAATTTAAAATGTATTCGACTGATTACATTTTGCACACAAAAAGCAATTTGATTACAATTTTATGTGCAATACAAATTTGTGGGTGATATGCGAACATACCAACCAGGCTGCATTCAAAATGTATGCTTATGACGAGAGAAGACCTACTCTCAACACATGAAACTCAGAGTGCAGGACACAAAATAACTGGGCAGACCCTTAGTACCACCCAACAACAGTAAAAATTGCCATTTGCCAACACACTTACCTGAACAACCACGGACGCATACATACCACGAGTTGCTGGATCCGGCCAGTTACACATTTTCCAAATCAACAACGCATTGTTCAACACACGGACAGTTTCTTTGGCTGATTCGGATATGATCGGTTCCGTTGGTGACTCGGCTGTATTTTTGCTACTCAGATCTTTAGGCTTGCCTATTCGGCCAAGAAAAGTCCTGGTTTGAGCGAGCTATGGATAGACGAGAAATTTTAATCAAACTAGGAGGAGGTTTCCGCTTTGCAGAATGTAATAAAATACAATCATTGATGTACTTAAAAATTGGAAATGAACAGTTTTTGTTTTTAGCAATAATAACTAACATCGTGTTTATTTTTTATCATACAGAGTAAAATCATTACTCATTCTAATATAGATTCTTGACAAAATCAATCAGTAATGTTTCGCTTGTGTGACTTATTCTGAACTTTGACATTTCGTGTTTCGTTTTATTACGGAAATTAGTCAAATAGTCCGTTTAGACTGTCTTTAATTACGGTCGCTGAATATTACTCGATCCCGATTTGTATTCCGGAAACACTATTACGATTAATGGTGTATATGTGTACCCCATTCTAGCTATCGTGGAATAGGAATATTCAACGGTTTTGACGTTTGCATGGATTGGTCGGTTGTTGAAGTCATATTGCTGAACTCGATCCCTAGTAAAGTTGACACTGAAGATGGTAGCTTGATATGTCTGCGTTAGGATTCATGAACTATGTCACTACGTTCAAATCATGCACATTCTCTATGCATTAGAAAATGTGTATATTCCGCAGCAATGAAGTGTTTTGTACCAGAGAGTTAGGTGATTATGCTGCTGATGACCAATCTCCGACTCACTGTTACTGGTTTCATTAGCTCGTCAACGTCTATTGTTGTTCGAGACACGACTGAAGATTGATCACTCAAATGATTGATGTGGTTCCAAGTAGTCTGTCAGGTTTTGTTGCGCAGAGGGATGCGAGTGTAGATGCCGTTCAGTCTCCGTCGCTTGGCTTTGATAGAAAGTGATAGGAGTTTAACCCTTTGAAGACATTTGCTTTACATGTCCTTTCCTGGCTTCAGAGGAGGAGATACTGACAAAGTTTAGGTAGTATCACCAGCGGACAGCATATGTTGTAGCAAAACATTTTGGATACTGTGTTAGGTGACCGAAATATATGGAAGGATTAGGGTTGTAGGGCACACTGAAATCTGTCTGAAAAACCATCGCATTGAGTTTTGCTAGGTTCTCTGGGTTGCATTGACTTTTCCTTCATTTGATGCTGCGGCTTTTCGTAAGCGTTTTGTAACTGAACTTGTTTTACACTTTTGGAAATCTTTCAACAAAGGCATGGTCGGAAAATTCAAGAGAAGAGCCGGCAGATATCTACAAAATGATGACATTATTGGCAAAACATTTTCAAAGGAGCATTTAGCCTTATTGTGGAGCTCAGTACGTTTGTCAAACCGAGAGCCTGGTGTCTAAACGATTTTTGCAACCGCAGATGATACATGGTGTGAAATCAAGATAACTCGTTCAAGCTATGGGAATGGTATTTGAAAAATTCAGAAGTTCCTCTGAAGGACAACTAGGGAAATATGAATGTTGGCTTGGACAACCGACCGGTAATTACTCAAGTACCTAGGCTTGCATTCATCTACGGAGGCATAAATTTAATCAATGGAGTGAGCGAATATCTGCTTCACATTCTTGTGCCAATTGTTTCTTATGTAATTCATCAGGCATCCTCCGAGCTTCTGAGTCGTTGCCGGACACTCAACTCGGTATCTCGTGAAAACACCGATTTTAGTAACCTCTTCCTCAATATCACTGTGCAATTGCACTTAATTTCAAATATTCCACGTGATGAAAAAGATCTAATATATGCGGTAAGTTCCCAGGCAATGAACCGATTTTGTTGCTGATAATGACGGGTATGCAGAGTTGTGACAAATCTCTTCGACGCTGTGCTACTTTCAACGTATCCAAATGCTTCACTCAGTGTCCACGAGATTTTCTGCAAATTCTTTTGTATTTATTTCTCACTGCTTTTTCAACATTCAAGTACTTCCGGAGCAAATGAGCGTTTTTGATATTTTTCGTAAAGGTATGACGGAATGTTGTGACTGGTGTCATTGTGGTTGCACGACATCATTATAGCAACGAAACACAGAGTAACTGGTATGTAAAAGCATACGCAATGTCATTGACTATGTGGGAATGATCGAGCAGAAAACAACCATGCGGTCAAATATGAAGACCCTGACATTATCAAAGATTCATGGGGTCAAACTATAATTAGTTTAATCCGCGCAGTATCATTCGTGATTGATATAACTGCTCACGTGACATGCGGCATGATGATAATCAGAGAACCTAATCGATCGAAGCTGAGAACGGTGATATGATACTTCTGATACTTTTCGTTTTCTGTAACCTTTCTTCGGTTACCACTGGCCTTGGATATGAAAGGTTATAACACATAACGCACGAACATTGTATAATTTATCTGCGAACTAAGACAAAACCCACCTGATCCACTTGGAGTGCCTTTTCAGTGAATGAGAGCAGTGTAGTGGAACATCGATTGACCCAAGTTGATAGTACCGGTTCGAACCATGCGTACCAATTTGTTTGTGTCTTGGATTCTTCCCTGTACCAAGATAAATAAATTGACCTCGAATAAGTTTTCGAGCATATAGATGGGCAATAATCGTTCGTAGCCGCTCTCCTGGGGGTTGCCGCATAAGTGTTTGTGAGATTTACATGCGATGGACATGTATGTGATTACCGACAAAGAGCACTGGACAACCCGTTTTGTCCTGTTTGGGACTCGTCAGCAGTGCATACCTTTTGTGTCCCTGGCAGTAGTCGAACCGTGAACTTTCGAGTTGGGACTTCAAACCCTAATCCAAGCTTGGTACCGTAAAATTGTTTATGAGGTTATTCATCTCAATGTAAAAATGAATAAATAGATATGAAATCAGCGAATTCATGTGTTGCATATGATATACGGATGCTACATGTTATAGTGCAGTTCAAATGGTCTTGTTACTCATAGCGGTTCATCGTTTGATGGTTAGAGGCTAAGAAAAACAGGGGTCAAACAATACGAAGAGGAATTTGATGTGTTTATCGTGGTTCTAATCCTGCTATTACGCATTGGATTGAAGAAGGAGTAAACTTCATTCAGCTTCACTAGGATGAGTACAAAAGTGGGCCGGAAGTTGCTTGGATGGGAATAAGTCAGATTATTGTGTTGCCTAGCGAATTCGGTGACTCAATGAAGCTATTCTATACACGAACAGCTGCTTGAAATAACATTACACAGTTGACCATACGTGTTTCGTTACACTAGGTTTGTTGTAAAAATAAAATGATCGATCACGAAATGAGCCTTCACCTGTGAGCATAAGGCAATTAGGACAGTTTCGGTGAAACTATCGGAATGGGCTTAAAGCGGAACAATCATGAACGGTGATAGAATCGCACGTATGTATATGCATTTTGCATTTTAGAAAAAGTGGACGCCGATTGCGTGACCATTGGCTATTAGACTTTCGCATCAATATTCTTTTAATTGTTGTTCCTCGCTTCTTGCTGAAATCAGTTTTCTTTCAGCGCTAAATTGAGGAATAACGAGGTCATTGATATTTGGTTCGACCGTTTCCAAATTTCTAATTCCAAGGTGCTTCGATTTTGTGCATGAGTATGTGTAGAGAAATAGCTCCAAGCAGTATCGGCTTAAACTGATATTCGTTCACGATACGGAGTCAACAATTTTCGCTCGATGTACCGAAAATATGTACCGCAAATATGTTGCAGTCAGAATATAATCAATCAATATGAAAGTATATTTCAAGTGATTCCGTCATTACTTCAAGTGGATTCACTAACCTCTTTCAACTTCATGGGTTTTTGGTGCCCTGGCTACCACACGTCATCTATAAGACCGGATCTGTCATGGTGTTAAGACGCTTAAGGTGCATTAATTTCTAGCGCGTTCCAATTGCCTGTCAAGCTCAACAAAAAGCATTGAATGGCTGTTTCGTCCAGGCTGGGATACACAATCTCATCGTACTTGAAATGCGTGCGGGAAATGTACGAACTCCTAAAGAGCGAGATCAACTTGAAATCACAAAATCCAGTGTCTGGATTCTGTGGATTTGAATTGTTTTCTCCATGAAAAGGCAACCAATCTTATGTGCCCGACAATGACGATTTCACTACGAGCGGGAGGGTTGTCTGACAATTCGTCCCCCTAGATATTTGGGCAGCTGGATAATGGCCCTCAGCTGCATACAACAATGAACGAACCCGTTCATACTCAAGCATGATCATTGGGATGAGAAAGATAATCCCGATAGGATACATCGATAGAGCTACCACTATGCTCATGCGTGAATGCGCAGTTAGGTCATTCCATGAGCCAGTCGAACAAAGGCTCACAATAATGTGCACAGTGGTATTTCGTTAGGGTCATATTTTACACGAATCGTTCCCGCCAGCATTCTAAGACAGCGAGATGATCGAGTGTCTTCATATCGTCTCGTCCACAATGAAACTGTTTTATTTCAGTTTGTCTGATTCTTTATTTAGGGCGGACGTTGCGACTTACCAAGGGGGGACAGATTGGTAAGTGACGCGCTGATTTAGAGACTGATAAGCAATCGAAAAGATGATGCTGACGCATGTTTATTTCACACGGGAAACTCAGCGCGTATAGAGCAAATGAAGCGTGAACTGAAAAGCTAGGAAGCACTGGACGGCTGTTTTGATCTGGTTGGGTCTTATCAGCAGTGCAAATCCATCAAACGCAAGCATGCTACCCACTCGACCACCGCTTTTCATGTTCCATTTATACGATAAAGCAGAACACATCTTTGCGAGCCTGTTGCGGGCATCGCGCCTCGCTCGTCTCAGCACTAGCCTCCAGGGTTATGACTCGGCTTGGAACCTTCGCATACTGACTACTTGTTACATGAGCATAATGGAGGATTTGACTAAACTTTAAAGAGGAAATTCATCGTGTATATAGCCAGTGAAGCGTGAAATAAAAGCAGCTGTACAGCTGTACAGTGCTTCCTAGCTTTTCATTCATATCCTGTTTTAAAGTGAATCAAGTCCTTCTCCATGATTCTCACCAAGCATGACTATTTATTTCCACACGCGAATGCAGGTCAAAAAAACAGGCCTAACAACAGTTCAAAATGGTGATTCAATAGCAAAGAAGCACACTGATGAGTTCACATTTCAGATGTGGTTCATTTGCACTTTTATCCGACAAAACTGTGTCAAATGATAACGGGTTAGTACAATTCACAAACCAACCCAAACCCACACCGTCCGGAATAGTTCACGTGGGGTGAGCCGGCCAGTTTATGTGAACGTTTCGGTGCTCACGAAAGACAAATCATAATCGTAGTCAGTCATTGCAATGACGAAACACAGTTGACGCGTCAGGTATGACTTCTCGGGGGACAAGCGAATAGTTCAACCGTTTTATTCACACACACACAGCAGAAAGCAAACGGCTTCAACTGTGAAAAATGCCCAGAATGTTTTCATCAAACAGGATCGGTTCAGAGTGGGAAGAAATGAGTCCACGAATAAGCTAGTGACCACAGAGGTATTGAGAATCAAGTTGAGAAGGCTTGTGTTTTCAAACCAGCATAGCATGTGCTCGTCGTCTCACGGGATTCTATGGTTATCTCGATGTCAAACGTGTTCCGGACCCATACCTTCTCTCGTCATGATATGCTTAGACTGAAATCTGGTAATTCTGTACCTCATACAAACAATATGCTTGGAGAATCTAGCAACCATGCTTGGATCAAGAAACGCAA
>UZAN01039436.1:24728-58038 GCA_900618425.1 Echinostoma caproni | reverse complement strand
AGCTATTCTGAAAAATGCATTGACTGTTTATCCGTTCGTTGCCATCCCAGATTTTTCCGATATAAAAGTACAATTAGTATTAAGGTGTATATATCTCCTTCGTGCTCCCAATCGAATATATCTTCTTTCTCTGGTCAATGCACCCCGTTTTTGGTTCCAATATTAGATGAACATCTTCATTTCCCTGTTGGTGACTTCAACTATGCAAGAATTTTCCCTCTCCTTTCTTTTAGATTGACTGATTTGTCTCATTCTCCTACCAGAGGCAGTTCAAAACTTGACCGGGTAATCACAAACTATCCCACTTTGTTTTCTCTCAAATTAATGGCCCCAGTCGCTACCAGTGATCATTTTGTTCTCCTCTTAAGACCAAAGATATACATACTCCCGCTCTGCATATTCAATATTCATACGATCAATCAGATAAGGTTTCCTCTCTGTGACTTTTCATCAACCCACATTTCACTTCTCTGTCGATCTATAACGGTTGCCCAATCTTGGTTTGCTTCTTGTTCATCACTTCTTAACTGTGTCAGTCTTTTCACCGAAACGAGGAAATCGATCTTCCATTTTTTGTCCCATGGAAACGCTGTGTATTTGCAACGGTAAAAATGTATCTCCTCATTTGAACTCACTACGAAGCCAAAAGGAACGATCTTATAAATCTCACCATTCCTTTGTTGTAAAATACTACTCTATCTTAATTGAGGCTGAGATTACACGTTTAAACAAGATGTTCGCTTCCCGAATCCGGCAAACGAAAAACACAAAGTTTCTGTGGCAAGGAATTACTCCTCTCTGTGGACAAAAAAGAAAACTTGTGAACAGTCTTCACACTGCATTTCTTTAACTGTCTAACGATAAACAGATACCCTGTTTCCCATGTGAGGTTTCCAATTCTGATCTGTTCGCTTTTCCTAATGATGACATTTTTAAGCTTCTACGTTCCTTCAAACCATCGTCATCTGCGGGCCCTGATGCTCTTTCTCCAGCGTTTCTCAAGCTTGGAACAGCCCGTCTAACTAATATGATGACACCCCTCATCGAAGAATCTCTTTCTGCACAGATGATCCCCGATTCCTGGCGACCAGTGATCATAATACCTGTTCCAAAGACGTCATCGTCAACCGTTCTTGCAAAACGTTTTCGTCCCATCGCATTGACGTCTGCAGTTCTAAAGTTGACTGAGAAAGCCATCCTGAGTCGCTAATAGTCACTTGTCACCATTTCCCATGATCTTCATTTCGCGTATGAACACAACAGATTCACTTTGGTGTCTACTCTGGTCCATTTCATAAGCAAGTCACTGAACAGCTCTGCCAAATCTGTTCGTAGCGTTTTTCTCGATTATGCGTCTGCTTTCGATTCTGTATCCTGGTCACCCCTCTATTTGAAACTTGAATCTTTTAGCACCCCGAGACAGCTGCTTTCATGGCTTTCTGATTATTTCACTGAAAGAACCCAGTACAAAGCTGGTCAGGAATAACTCAAGTCCTATGGTCAATACTTCTGGTGTTTCAAGGTGCTGTCCTCTCTCCGTATCTTTTCTCGGCTTTTATTAGTGATCTTTCAGTTCCACACCCTGCTCATATCCAAAAGTACGCTGACAATGTCGCTTTTTGTCAGACCGTTTCTTGTTCTTCGGAAGTTCCTTCCTTGACTGAACATCTGCCCCGAATCGAACAGTTTTCAAACCAGTCTTGCCTTAATCCTAACACATCCAGGTGCTTGTAGTGCATTTTCAGTTCTTCCCGCTCAACATTCTCGTCAGACTCTGTAACGTTTAATAGTAACTTTTTGTCTAGAGTGACCTCAGCCAAATATCTGGGTATTGCTATCGATAATAATCTTTGTTGGTCGAAAAGCATTCAGAACTGTATAGGAAAACTTCGACGGTTCTCTTTTCAACTCCGAAAGCTCGGACAATTTCGCACTCCCCAACAAGTTTTGTTCGCTTTTGTTAAACAATGCGTTCTCTCTATTTTACTTTACTGCTCCCTTGTAGTGTTTCCCTGTCTATTGAAACAATACTTTAAAACTGTCCGTTGTGGATTAATGATAATAAACCAAGCAACTGCCGAGTCATTTATCATAGAACTTATTATTGGTCATATGAAGTCTTGTATGACCTTTGCCAATAAGATTCTAAACAATCCCTCCTATCCTTTGCATTTTGACTAATCTGCTTGTCTCTCCCACTGAATCACTCGTTTCTCTTATTGGTACCTACCCTGAGGAATAAACATTTATAAAACCTCCATTGTACCGTATCTGGCTTGCATCTTGACCAAGAAGGCACGAGTTATAAATGCATTACATCAATATTTAATCGAATGAATCAAGCTTTAGCGACATTAATCTTTTTTAGCACTATTGAATTTACTTATACTTCTTTATTTACTCCGGTTTGACGACCAGTGTGCAATTTGTAACTGAAACGTATGCATATCTTAGCTTGCAAAAGTTATACAAATACAAAAATAAATAGTTCTTTGTCCATACAACGCGTGCTGTCTTGTGTTTCCATCCGTAAACTCAAAGTTTTTCCATGGAGTATCGTTGCTGAAATCAGATTGGCCGAACCTTGTGGAATTTGGAGAATAACTAAATCCCACGACTTTTGTTATTTGAATTATGCTTTATTTGGAATATTTTCAGTAATACCGATGTAAAAAGCTCGAAAAAAACAAGCTACATGGTGTATGAATCCTATATATTTACTTGACTTGATTTAAAAGTGCACCTTACTCATACAATCATCGTTGACTGAAGATGTAATCTTGACTGATGAGGTTGTTTTCTACCGTTCTGGAGGGACAAGCATAAAAATTCAAGTTTGCTGGGCACAAATGGAACCACTGTTTATAATTAAAGCTCAATACAAGTACGATCCCCCAAATTATTTTGTCTTTTGGGGTGCATAACAAGACATTGCTGGGACCATAGTTGTTGGGTAACAATAAGTGAAATGAACTTTTTACAGTTGCTTTCTATATGTTGGTAACCCATTATATCCGATCAGGATGGTGTAGCTGCCAATAATTCAAGGGGTTTGGGAGCCTGGCATGACAACACATTGCCACAAAATTGAATTGACCAAGGAGGACCTGTGCTACAGCCGTCGAGAACTTCAGGTGTGACAACACTGATATTTTGCTTTTGATACAAACTGGAATCTGTTGTTTACACTCCCTAGCCGCATTCCTTATTTCGATCTGGAAGAAAATATAATTCCATCCCCATGGAGGGAGACAAAAAGTTTTATGTGAGCGTAATAAACCGAGGGATAGAGATTTAATCTCTTACTATGGCCATCAACAAGTGTTACCAGGTCAGTGACCAAGTGCAAATCCATTTTATTCTAATGAATAAATAGAATTCACGCACAGGTCATTTGGTATTTGGAGATCAATGAACACAACGTCCTGCTATCCATCTTAACGGTGTATTAAGGAAATTCACTATGGACAAATGTTTTCCCTGCTAATGTGCATGAAATTACTGAGGTAAACGTGACGTACTTAACCGAATCCCTAGATTTTTTTGATTTGAACGTGTAAAACGGTCATTTTTGAAAACGAATGGTCTGGTAGTACCGTAAAACGTTGTGTAAAACAGCTCTCCAGAGGCGAGTTTATATCATAACTTCTTTTCTGTTACTTTCTCCTCAATAAGTTTTCTTTTCGGTTTACCTACTAAAAACGAATAAAATGGCGTCATTTATTTTTCTCTGAACCGAATTGATTGTTTGAAGACAAACATTTCTCACCTTTTTCTCAACTCCGCCGTAGTTATTCGATTATCCTTGGACCCATTTGAAGAAAACGCTTCGTACTCTTTTCATACTAGAAGCGGTCTGCGGTTTTTGTTTTGTCAGAGTGGAAAAACGTTTGAATTAATCGCATATCTCCCCAAAACTCATACCCGACGCGTTTCGCAAGGTCGTCAATGTCCGTTAAATTTATCTTGCAATGACTGACAATTGTGACTTGGTTTTCATAAACAGCAAAAGGTAAACACGTCCGGCTCACCCCCCCCTCCCCGTCTCCACAGACACACATGCGATTCAGGACGGTGTGGCTTTGGATTGGTTTGTGAGTTGTGAACACCCAATGTAATTTAACAGGGTTTCGTCGGATAAAAGTGCGAATGAACCACAGATGATAATTCTAAAATCAGTTATGTGTTTCCGGCTCAATGAATCACCTGGTCCATAGTGGAGTGGTGTTCTCACATATTTGACCAACTGTTCTCATGCATACGAGCAGCCGGTCTCTTCTGATGCAATCGACAGGTTGTGACAAGCGAGTTCATCAACGGTTGCCAGTAGACGAATTTGTCTGTTTATACAACGGTCTCACTGAAATTTGAAATGGCATATTGCATTAAAGACCCCTTCTTAATGCACAGCCTACGAATATCTGTAGTATCCTCGAATGTAATCAAATCAATAATCAGTCCCCCAGCACCGTACAGCCTGTTGGTTATCTCAGCTTGATTATATCGGCATTTTTCCAAAGAGAGTAATTCACACAAGACAAACGTAGCTCGTAATGACTGGAATTAGTTCAGCACTAAAGAGTTGATACCCGGATACATTCCAGGTCTAGGATAAACTTCACAAATGATATAGCTCATAAAAAAATAAGGTAGTAGTCAGAACACAACGAAAAAAAAAACATGTATATATTGGTACGGGTATCATATGCTTCAGTCAAACATCAGATGATTGGTGATATTCAGTCGGAATCAGCTGATCGAAAAATAAATCCACACATGTGCACGTACAAAAATGCAGTCAGCTGACTTCCAGAATTTGTACCAAAATATTGTTAAACGCATTTGCACAGATACATCTTCGAACGGGTATTACGGCCCATTTCGATAAAATTTAATACTGGTATATTTCTTACTAACCCGTGAATACCTACGGGTCAATTCTGCAAATCGCTTTTGTAATCTATTGCTATTGAGTGTTTACCTAGTCGGAAAAGAATTAATCGTTTTGCAAAGATGAAAGACACCAACACATACGTACTCATCCGTATTCAGGCAACTCGCAACACGCTGTTCGAATTCTTGCAGACCTCGGTAGAGTAAGAATAGTTCACGCATTTCTTGTGTATTGTATGGTATTTGATTTCCCTCGGCATCCAAACGAGGCCCGACAACTTCGGTGATCGGACACGCTGTGGTCGAGAGATGAGTTAGTTTTGAATTGTCCAAAAGATCTCGGTGAAGCTAAATGGGAGAAGAGATGAAGTGAATCGCGTTAGTTTTAGTGACCCTTTCATCAAGTAAAAAAAATTACGAATGCGAGGCTATACGGACAATGTAAATACGAAGAGTGTAGTGCAGATCGATCAATTTATAAAACGTTTTGCATGTTTTGTTAAGGAACCAGAGAGAACAAAGCACATGCACAGTTAGAATTATTGTCATTCAGATCGGGCAGGAGGTCGAGGTTAACCAACCTGCGGATACATCAGTGAAGAAACTGAAACAAGATATAAAACAGATATAAAACACCACGTTTGTGTATATGAGCTACTGAAGTGTTGTTGTAGGTAAAATTGGAGGGCACATCAGCAGAAGAAGAGAAGAAAGCTGATGCAACTACACTTCCTTATATACCTTGGTTAAAGAACTGTGGAAGGGTGGATGTATGCTGCCGTGATGTCGGGTAAAATATGTCAGTGATCAATGCACTAGTCAATCGGTAACTCAGTTACTGATGCCAACCACAAAGATTGGCAACTTGGATCTGTTGAAACGGTCACCACGATTGAAAGAATATTTGAAGACCGAGAGTTGAACCGAGAGCTGGTTAGACGGAATGCGAAGTTACAGCACGCATATCGACGCTAGAACGGAAATGTCGACCAGCAGACGGACTGAGGCAGTTATTGTTGAGCATGGCGTAGATTCAACTTTCAAAGCCTGATGTTACAGTTGAGATACAAAAATTCAGAATTCAGATAGTTTTATGTGCACAGTGGGAATGTGTTTCTAACGTTATGAGAAAGTTGATGAATGACAAGTGGCAAATTCCCTAATTACAAGCCGTTCTTTATCATGGGGAAGAAGATACGTGTTGTGGTTTAAACGAGTTTGCTCGTTGCTTTTTTGTGTATCTGTGATAACTAGATAGGGATCCAATCTCATGTATACATAACATGATGCGGTACATATTATGACGGTCGAGAGCCGGCAAACGGTGCGGGAAAGGGGGATTGCTTTTTGGCTAACGGTTCTCTGAGTCAGCCGCCAGTCGACGTTACAAGCAAACAAGTGTAAACAGATCAAACTCGTGACCAGCCTCGCGCTGCCCTGGTAGATGTACCTGTCCTTCCCCATCCACCATCCTGCAGTGATTACGCTCCTTGTCACACAACGGAACTATTAAACAGGTTCAACAATGCGCATCCCAACATAAAATTTAGTTTGGAAATGGAGTATAACACTAAGTTGCCATTTCTAGATGTCTGCATCATCCGTCGATCAGATGGTTCGGTGCAGGATTCCGNTATGTGCCCCTGGAAGTGAAAGGGAACCTGGTACGTTGCCTAGCGGATCTGCAGTGAGGACACCCAAGAAGAAGAGCTCCGTACTATAAAACCTATCTTTGCATGTAATGGGTATCCGGAGCGTTTAGTGAACAAGATGACTCAGTGAACGGAAAAACTCTACAAAACACCCAGGTTAAGAAGAAATACATGTATAATTCTTTGCCGTTCAAAGGGAATGTCAGCTGAGACCGTACAAAGAAGATCATCCGATGCAATCGATAAGACCTTTTATGCATCCAGGCTTCGTGTATTGTTCATATCCAAGCCAATTGTGTGTTTGCGACTAAAGGACAAAGTTTCAGACTCTGCGGTCTCATTCTGTGCATACTCATTTGCTAGTGTCCGTGGAACAATGTACATAGGCGATTGTCCGAACTGATTAGTGAACACTACCCTGCGTGGCTGAACACCGGAACGATTAATTTCACTCATCCGTACAGTAGGTTTACATCTAGCTGGAACAAATCACACCGTGGACGTATGCGAGGCTTTTCTACCCCTGTATTATTAGTTCGTGGGCAATTATCGAGGCAGGTTCGCTGTCGGATGCGGTGGGCATTCGTCTGCACAACCCCCGCTCTGTGTGCCTGAAAACAATTTGTGCAAGCGCTAAAGCTTCTCTGACTCACCCCACACACCGTATCATGAGTGATCTCGATGATCAGATGAGTAGGCAAACAAATATGTGATCCTGATGAATCCGATTTCCGGTCTCATGATGAAATCGTTTCTAGTGATCTGTGATTTTATTTTCTTTTCCCAAGACAACTTTATTCGTCAGTATTGATATACATTGAGATGTATTGGCATGAATACGATTATCTGAAAACGAGCTTGTTCTCCTTTGTTGTTTTGTTCGAAATGAAAGTAAAATGGTCACAAAATAATAACTGGCTTTGCCATTCATTGATCAACCGCTAAAATAAGGCATAAGTTTAACATCGTTTGAAACTCTCCCTTTTTTATGAAGAACACTTGTTGAGTGATCTTTTTTGAGAGATGTCACATTCCATGCTCTCTAACTGAGGCCAACTATAACCACAACATTTGGTATAATTGACAACACACGATGATTTACATCTCAAAGTCTATGATGCACCTCAGACCAGAGGTGCATAGCCATGGTTCTTCAATTTGCTGTTGGTAAACGGTATCCAGTTCCGTAAACGATCGCTCACAAAATATGGCCTCATGAAGTTTTGGTTATAAGTGAAATGATGTGGTACAAACAGTTGCCATCTCACGGGAGGGTTTCTCAGGTGATGGATGCAAAATTTTGAACGGAATATACTGAGTTGTGGGCGTAGATGTTTTTGGCCATGGAAGCTATGTATTGCCCGTTGCTATCATATCAACTCCCTCATCATACTACAGTCACCTATTTTTTTCTCATATTTTGTTCTTGATATGTTTTTATTACTATCGAATACTCTTTTTACTGGAAATCTAATCATGAAATTAGCTATTTGCGTAAATAACGGCAATCTTCACAACCTATTGAAAATTTGTTCTCATAGCTCGTGTTGACGGAATTAGATTTTGCCTGCTCCATAAAATTGGCAGTTTAGTATCAGATGTTTCCTATTCCTCTTCATCATTCAGTTTTTGTGGAACGACAGTGATCCGCACCTATCCTGTTCGTTTGTATATGCACTTCTTTAAGGAATATTTGGGGTCTCTTTTCCCAGTTGTTTTCAATCGAGTTCGCCGCTGAAGCATCATGAAGGGGGTATTTTTTGATCGGGAATGGGGTCCTTGTTGGGTCCAGACGTGACCTCGTTCATGGTACGTCATTGGAACACTGAGTCGCATTTAAGTATATTCTCATAAGTGAACGCACGTAGGCTGAACACCACTCTTTCACAAGTACTGCAGATATCCCCACGAATCGGTGATGAGATGGCTGCAAACAACTGGGGAAGTTGGATGAATAAAGAACAATAATAAAAATTGTTTACTAAATGATTTTGTTTTTGTTTTGTCCGAACCCAACCAGCAGTGATTGTGACCAGGTATCCTCCTGTTTCACAGTACAACTGCTACAGATTGGTTTGCACAGGTGAATGAAATTTAAAAGGCGAAGGGATGACCATATTCTGTGTTGGAGTAGAAAAGGGACGGCGTTTGTTTGGGAATGAATGTTATTGTTGATTACGTGTTGTGCAACTCAGCCGAAGTTTCAATGTTTTCTTGGTGCTTGACAGTTCGTTTTCATCAGCATTGAACTCCAATTCAGGCTGTCATGTCATGGTCTGGTAACCAATGTCCTAAAGGTTCATTTTATAACGAGTAACAGGAATAGTCGTTTGTACGAAAATCACACAACCTGCTCTTTTTCCCCTATCAAAAATAGTTCAAGGATACTTCTACTTCAGTGACTCATCTATTAGACGCTTGAACCGTTTTATCTGCGATTCCGAAGGTTGCAACAAATAGCGCAATGCTGACTACTGACTTATCTAGGTACCTTAGATAGATTAATTGACTTGAATGATTGTCACATCTATGTTGGCTTGGTGTGGACAGTTTGGTGGACAGAACTGCTTTATTTGCGGTACGGTAGAACAATCCGGAACGTTGACCATATGTATTTCATGTGATGCCAAAATTGATTTAGAAAGGGAATCGTTGAAGATTTCCAGCACTGTGTCAAGATTGTGTGCCATGTTTCCCAATCGAGAAAATAGCTTTCACAAGCCTCCCGTATGCGTGGACATGTCATTGTCCCCAGACATAATACCAATCTGAATCGTATGATGATGCGTGGATCAAATACTGAACGGTGTTGGAACAGACCAACCAAATTCACTCCCATCTGCACTCGGAAACAACCGATCCGAGCAATCACCGAACCGCGGCCACGGGTGTATTACTCGTAATATTATTATTTACTAGTAGTAGTAGTGGAAGTCGTCTGACCCACATCCCAGAGGTACCCTAGTGACTTAGCCGCAGCGTTGGCAGATTGACCACATCCCGCCAAACGATGCAAATCTAAGAGCATCGTTTTGTCTCGATTTATCTCGGATGGAACACCATCAGTTTTGTCTTATATAATAGTATCAGTTAGCGGAAAACCGACTTCAATCTGGCTTGTCTTGCCCATTGATCTTTCTTCCTAATGAGATCACCGCGGTTTTTATCTCCTCCCATTGTGTCGCCTTTGGGGTCTTTACAATGACCCATACAAAAGGAACACAACACACTGAATATTAACTCTTGCCATCGCGTGAACATCATAATGAGACGAAGTATCTCAATCACTCTTTGACGATGTCAAGCAAACCTATTTGATGCTGAAGATTATCGCATCACAAAGTCTAAAAGCTTGTGTTGGAATGAGGTAGGCTAAAGGGCAACCGTAGATGTGCATCATATCAGCGTCCTATATCTGGGGCAGTTACGTGCACAGTGTCGACCAGTTGGAATTCTACACCTATTCAAATCCATAAATATCTTTCAGTTGATTCTGGGATCATTCAGTGCATACTCAATTCTTCCTATTCACGTGGAGAATCTGCTTAAATGCAGCTTGAGATATATTGCCTACAATTTCATTCCTGTCAGTTGGTACTACACACATTAGTTAACCACCAGAAAGTAAAACGCTTTTCCAAACAATGAAGCGATAAACCTATATAAATATATACACATAAATACTGTTTCCAGTGAGTGATGATTATTTCCATGAATCCATCAGAGAATAAAATCGTTAGTTCAGTTTGGATAATTATTTTGCATACGATCAATATAATATATATATTCCATATAATGATTCATGTATCCGGATGTGCTGAGAGAAGCATTAAACGTCACTCAGCATGGTGTATATGCCCACTGGCGAGATGGACGACAAACGCAGGTGCACCCAACATAACAGATTTCCGACAGTATCCAGAACAGCCAAATGATTTTTGCCTGCAGTTCACCTCTAATTATGGCATACACGAATTCACCCATGGTCATGAACTCTCTCTCTTTAAAACGAAACACTTCATAATCGGGGCCAATCTGCTGACTTGTTCATTTTTTTTGTGACCGGTTTCACGAGCAAATCGGAATCAGGTCCACACTAGTTGACTCACCAATGCGGAATATGTTCTGCACAGAATGGCCAGCAAACTGATTCCCACGTATCTAGTTTAAACAAAAGAGAGGGAGAAAAATAAATCATCTGTTCGACTTGGCAAATAATTTGATGGGGATTCAAAAGTAAACGCATCCGTGTACAAATCTAGTGTATGTTCAGACTCACAATGTGATAGACTAAAGGTACCTAACTGAGATAAATTACGAATGTGGATGGAATATGATCAAAGGATAGCCATGAAGAAAAACCGTGGCCAAAATCTGATACCAATGAAGTCCAGCTACCCAATGAAATCAGGCACAGTCCAGGACCCGGTGCATTACTTTTAGGCAGTGATTTAACGAACGATTATCTACTATTTAGTGGGCGCCATTTAACGAACTGCTAGTGTGACAGATTCCACCCTCTAGCCATTTTGCTAATCGCAGTAGTTTGATACTCGACTGAATTTGATCAAATTTGAAGGTTTCTACTACCGCGAGAATTGTGCACGACTTCCGTCAAAATAAATGTTAATCAAAATCTTCTGATAATAAGCGTGTATCGAACTTTACAAATTTTTCGAATCCTTTGTGGGCAAATTTATGGGGTGCAAATATGAAACATTTGTCAACATCCAGATATGTAATATTCGCAAGCACTAGCATATGGCTTAAATTGATTTCGACAATCAATTGAAAAGCTCTTAATAAACTATCAGTGATTCCTTAAGTTTTCAAAAGTATGAAGTTATACTGTGGTCTTCGCAACACAAAGCTATCGATGAGTTTGAAAGCATGTAAACCTCCGGATTTCGACCGTCAGGTCCAAAAATCTTTCACTTTCCGGGATTGTGTAAGTGATATCTAACTCAATATGCTGAAGTGAAACTTTCTAACGGAATGAGGGCCAAATCGGGCGCTCAAAATTAATTTAGTATGTCCTGATTCACAACACCGTCAATCACGCGTTATTCATTGCCCTGAAAGCACACCAATTGTACGTTTCTTTTCTCAGAACGCTCTCTCAACGTACTCAGGCTGTCCTCAGTCATTGTCATGAGCTTTCCAACATGACCCACTGACCGAAACTACCCTGCAATCCGATTTACTTGTCTTAGTTATCACTTCCCACAAACTGTCTCTGTGAGAATCACCTTTACCGTATGACTTAGTGGTTCATAATTATAATGACACCTGATTTAAGATGCTAGCGATAGATAACCGATGATCTTCTAAGAAAACTCTCCCATATGGCCTCCAATGGTTCACCGAATAAGCACACCTCGACCCTTTTGAGAAATATTGATACAAATAGCCATATCTGATATATCTTCAAACAAAGGACATAGGAGTTATCTAAATGTTATTCGCCTGTCGGGAGCAATTGACCGATATAGAATGACACACAGTTTGATCGGAATAATATTGCCATTTCGATCGAGTTGACAGTGAGCTGTTCTATTCGACCGCGGCTAACCCAGTCATACTTAAAACAAAATCCTGTAATTCTATGAACACTGGTTCACGGGAATGCATCATTCACCTTTTATCGCCATCCACTTCTTCCACTCTCGTCGTAAGACCGTACAGCTACTTTCTCCCCTGGCCAATATTTGATCTGATTGAACAAGTTCCTGCGAGTTGGGCAACTTGTAATTCCTCAACCTGACGCGAGACTTTTGGTCGCCAGTTGGTAACATTTACGATAGTCTTGTTTTACTTACTGCTCAAATATGTAATTAGAACACCCGTGTTGAGCACAGTAACAGACTGCTGGTCATGATGGAGACTCGGAGCGATCAGCATAGCATTGGTTCTTGCGATTTACTCTTTGCGCAGGTATCACACGCTTTGTTCTAACTGATCCGTTCGGGTGATCAGGGAATGAAGTTGCGAAATCCTTAGTGCCTATTAGACCCGTGTGGGAATCTTTTGCTGTTTGAGTACTGATGTGGGGCTAACACAGCAGGAAACTGAATCTGCGTGTCTCTAAATGTAGTCCATTACTGTAATACCTGCTCTTAGGGTTTAATTAGGAGTGGTTGTACAGTTTCAATTTCACTGTGGAGAGAATTACCTGAATATATTGTTTTAAAAGCAGCGATAAAATGAACATCTTGAATGTCACAGAAATACAAGACAGAAATGAGAAGCAAGAATCCGCACAGTTAGTGAGCAGAGATTTCAAATCTACCAAAGTTCATACGTACCAGTGAAATGGCTGCGCTAATAATTGTCGGCGGTTTTGGAAATCATGCGTATCAATGCACAATGTGCGCATACACCCTCATATACCAAAGATTTCACGTTAGAAACGAATTTTGTAGTGCAAAACCATATTCCAATGTTAGGAGAGCTATTCCACAGGGAAATTCGGAACTGCCGCAAAAATAGATACCTCCTGGTTTACAAGCCATTCTCGGTCACAAAACACTTAACGGGACGACTCTACCGCTCGTTGCGAGTAACCATTCCGTATTCGATCAAACTCCTTCAAATGCACTTTATTTGACCTAATTTCAAGTAACACACTTCCATTAGGGTAGTACTTTCTCCTTACCTCTGTACTGGTTTTTAGGTTGTTGATGCGCTACCTTAAGCTGATTATCCCGCTTTCTCGAAATTCCTGATCGGGCTATGATATATCATGTCGTGCAAAAATGAATGAGAATCCTTGGCTCAATCAGACGCAGCGGGTAAAGGATTCAGCAAGCATTTTCCCACTGCATTCAACAGCATGACTAGGAATATCCGAAGACCAGTGTACGCTTACGAACTCGTTTTCTAAAAGCTATCATGGGAATTTAGATGATCAATGTTTGGATAAGCTCATTCGGTTTTCCACAGGCGCCGGACGCTGTTGACGATCAGCAGCATTCAAACATTTATCGTCCAAATTGATTGAGCCATTCGCGCAAGGTGACAAGCGTCGACCATGTAGATCAGGGATAAGGATTTGAAGTTCCGACCCAAATTTCCGTGGTTTGAGTACTGACAGGGACAGTAAAAGTACGCACTGTTGCCGAGTCCCAAATAGGACGAAACAGCTGTCGACTATCATGGGAATATTTAAACTTGCTCAGTCGTTCACTTAGCTATTCTGGCAATCAAATTTTTGAATCGAAATATCCAGAGTTTATTTCAAGTTTGCAAACTGAATTATGTTTGACATATCGACTGGCCTACTCGTAAATCTCCTTCCTCTAGCTCTTCTATTCAATATTGGTTGGTGTGA
Source organism: Echinostoma caproni (assembly GCA_900618425.1). Classification (NCBI taxonomy): domain Eukaryota; kingdom Metazoa; phylum Platyhelminthes; class Trematoda; order Plagiorchiida; family Echinostomatidae; genus Echinostoma; species Echinostoma caproni. Next base: position 44,163 of record UZAN01039436.1, on the reverse strand, counting down.
ACTCTCATTTCACATCCAGGAATCATTTTCTTGGTTCCCTAAATGAATTTTTACGTACTTTTCTCTTTAATATGATTTCCCGTTTTCTCATCATATGCTTCTTCCTTGGACATCATCTATTCTCCCGCCAAAATACCGGGATTATCTAGACCAAGGACGCCCTAAAAACAGATGAACGATATTGAAATCACCTATTCCAAGTAGCATGCTCAACACGTTGGCAAGGAAAAGCATGCGGTGGCTTGCGTGAACCCGACTCGGTTTCTGCGTCTACTCGCAACCATTCTCAACATCAATTCTACCATATTATGCCTGTACTTTTGTGACTTACGAACGTATTCGGTAACATCACATGTTTTACTTGATGACCTTCAACTTATAGCTATTTTTTATTTGCTTTGAACTGATGAGCTCTAATAAGAGCTAAACCCGAGTCTAGTACCTCCGAGTTTATGGTTGCCTGGATGAACTTCGGATTGTGAAGTCCGAAGCATAGTCAGTTCAAATAAAAAACAATTTTTTGATTTTTTCGCAAACCAAAACCTGATTGACCGTCAAAAAATGGAAACTATTACTAAACTAATCGGGCAATACTAAATAGTGAGAAAACGTTTTTATCGAATAACTTAGTTAACCGCATGTTTTGGTAATGCCTGTTGAAGAACGCTTCACACAAAACCGTTTATTATTGATGGCATTTTAAAATGTCATTTTGTTTATTTGTGAATGAAATGTTCCATGTAAATAACCAGTTATCCACGTAAAATCTGAGAAACAGCAGTTCTCGTTTTTTGTCTGAGGGTGTATCAAATAAGACAATCTTGGTCCGTGTTGTACAACGATTGCCTCATCTCTTAAGATTTGTCTATTCTACAATCATTATTAGCAAGAAAACTAAGATATCTAATTCGACACAAAAAAATACCGCATGAGCATGAACTCACTGTTGACACAGGGGATTGTATATTCGAGAAACCACGTCCATTTCTTCCTTCAAATTGATCAGATGAATAACGCAACGAAGAACTTCCTGGTTATTGATGGGAAATCGCTATAATTGGAGGAAAAGCATAGTTTTGTTCCGGTGCATTGTGATCAGTGTTTTTATTTCTGTATCATAAGGTACAGCAGTCTTCACTTCATGAAGAATTGATTTTCTTGTGCTTCTAATTTTTAATAAAGTTTAAACGGCAGGAAATAAAGGCGTTATAATGAAAAGTTACCCCCAAATTATCTATATTATGTAACGCTTCAATAAGGATTGCAACAGCTTCGATAACCGTTTGACTTTTCTGAAAGGGAAGTTTTCGTAATTAATCTATAGAATAGACTGGTGAACCACAAAAACTCATGAATGAGGTGCAGAGGAGATTATAATAATGCTTTATTGTTCATGTTGTTATTGTTTAACTACGGTCTAGATGGAAATAACTTGGAGCTCCATGTGTCGCGATTTCTTAAAACTGAACATGACTGTCAAACGTGTCACCAAACCCTGATTAATTATATACTCACGTTATGGTTGAACTCGTACAACATAACTCTTGTTTTAGAAATACATTTCAGTTTTTCATGTAATAAATGTATACTAGTATTTATGGGTGTCGAGTATCTGTTCTGAACTTTATATCACACTGTTTTGATCTTATTTCTCCTGTATCGCCATTTGAATTTTGCACGACCTTGAGCGCTGAGACAAACTTTGCGTTAGTTCGAAAATTTATAGCTCAGAATTAAAACAGAATTCACTCAACGCAACATGAAGGTTCATTCTTTTTAGTAAATGATTGTTGTTTCATGTGAATAGTTATTACGTCTCACACATTTATTCCAAATAACTTTTCTCTTTTCATTTGGTGCACAAGAAATCAGCCGATCGTTGAAGATTTTCTAGTTTAACTAAATTGATAAATTCTGTGGCTAAAAACTATGTATGTATTATCCCGTATCCTGAAAGAAAATATATATATTATCAGAAACATGAAAGATGACCTTCGAAAATTAAACTTGAGGTTCGCCGAATAAGCGTAATGTAGTGTCAGCATACCCAAATCGGATGGTACATTCCAGAGGCTTGGCATATAGTTGAAGCCGGGAGGCAACTTATTCGAGCAACACATAAATCCGATGAGTCAGTTCTTAACCTGTGCAAGTGCTTCGATGTGAATACAAACTCAATTTGAAAATATACACGATTCGGCACAAACCATCTATGTGAATTTGATCCCCAATTGGGTCGATGGATTCACACTGCTGATGAGACCCAACTAGGTCGAGACAGTTATACAGTGCTTCCTAGATTTTCAGCTCACGCCTCATTTCCACGATAAATTCAACATATGGACAAATCAAAACCTCAATAACTCTCATATAAAACCAATTTGTTGCCTAATCAGATATGAACTTATTGTGTGATTACGTTTTGAAATTCATTGATAAATCTTCCTGAACTGTCCATGGGCTATAACGGACGATTATTTTAACACCTCTTATTGGCAGCTCACCTCCGCATCTGTTTGATCGAGTTCTAACCCTCAAACCCTTTTTCAACATATGAAGTCAAAACTTCATAATAAATACACAGTTTTTGATGCCACTAATCTCCTCCACATAATTTTCATTGAACTGCTCATTTACAAGAAGGGCAGCTGCCAGCCCCATCGAGAAAGTCAGAAAACCAAAACGTTTGGTAGAGATATTGTGGCTGAGACGCACGAACTCCAAACAAAAATACACAATATGGACCTGGTTCACTTGAGCATTGTTTTGCGACACTCAATATGGTATAACACCATCGGAAGGGTATTCCAAATGGGATGATAATTCCGGATCTATTGATGAAACTATTTGTAGCTATTCTCGAACGATCAGTAGATTATCCAGTTGCACGCGGATGTGTTGTACGTTCTCGTAATTTTTGTTTAATTTTACCTTCTGATTGACTCAGTCAGATTTTGTATTTGTTGAAAACTGTTCAAATTTTGGCGCTGCCGTCTGATAGCGTTTTGCACGAATAACAATTGGTCTTTGTCATCAAATCAGGATCCTGTCTCTCGTCCACAATTTCCCAAAATATTGTTAACTGTTGAGGTGAACGTGAGCTTAGAGTCAGCGCAAACGCACCATTCATTTCGCACCTTTTTCAGCTCATCAGAAATACGCACCCGCTAGGTTTTTCCAGGAACTATGAGAACCAGTTAACCATGGCCTTGGATCAGTGAAACTCATCGCCCAAGTCCCGTTGGTGTTTACCATACTTCCAAATTCAGGGCACAGACGACATGAATTTATAATTGTTTACGCGCCGACGTCACTCAAGGAGCCGGCTACACAAACAAGAGCGGTCACCATGTAACCCGAGAAAGGGGATAATGAACCCTTGAGAACGAAGGAAACAATCATTCATCCAAGCTAGTTGAGACCTAAAGTAAGGTAGAACAATAGGAATGACGGAACAAATCGCCGAAGATGTGCAATTATGGATACGAGGATAGAACCAGAAAATAGTTCATCGTAAGCATGTAAAATGTTACCCACGGTATGATGTGTTTCAACTCATTGCCCAGTCCACTGGATAAAAAAAAATGCATTCAGTAGACTAACGTTTTAGGATTTTGTTATGCATTCATTTGCGGTTATTTTCAGCCGTACACCATCGTCACATGTGTATGCAATAATACCAACGGTTAAAGCATTTGAAATTCTTTCGTACTGGCCAAAATGCGCAGATTAGACCCCGTCTTACGGTACACAGTCCGCAGATAATTATCTCGATTCCAAACGAGACTCCGTGAAATCATCGCAGGGATATGGCTATCTATTAAAAAAGCTTATACAGAATGATAATTGACTGTGAAGAACGAGCTTGTTTGGTAAAGCGCCGATCACTTTATAATTGTTCACTATTGTAAATGTTAACGTATGGAATTGAGATCTTGTGGAACACCGATATTCGAACATAGCGTTAATGTGATGATCACTCTGTAGTTTTACTATCGAACATGCAAACAGAATCAAAACGAATATATGCGATTGGGGTGGGGACGTACACTGTCACATGTTATTTTGCTTCACTTACTTCAAACTCGTCCAAATCAGACTCCGTGGGTTTCATCAGTTTGTAATTGTTGGTGGCTCGTTTCTAAAAGGAGACAAACAATCGACCATCCCAGGATTGGGGAGATAAACAGATTTGGTTAAATGTATATTGAGAAGGAACAATTAAAGTAAAAACGGCAACAAGGAATTTTGTGTGTTCATGCAGTCGGCAAGCCAGTGAAGCGGAAGCACAACACGATGATGAGGGCTGAATTGTGTTCAGCGTATTCATGCCCCTTTCTGTCCTCGAAAATTCGGTTCAATTCATCACGCCCAACCTCCGCGAAGGTAAATAATTATGGTAACCACAATCGTATTATGTTTTTAAATGTGAACATATTGGGCTATAGTGTGGTCGACATGATATGTATTGTGACAACTGGAAAAAGTGCAAAACATTACTGCACATAAGAAAGGATGTAGTGGTTTATTTTACATGTGTGTACAACGGGAACATTGAGTGTGTCGTTAGTTACATTGTTGTTTTTGCGTCTTTTTTAATTATCCTATTTCTAAAGATACAATTTAACAAAACAGTGTTATTGCTGGGGGCGGTGATGATGATGATGATGATGATGATAAGGATTAATAGGGGGGGGGGAGAGGGGCCCTGATGATGGGTCTTGTTGACGATGAGGACCATGCTAATGGAATAACATGAAAGAAAATCTAGTTCTAAATTCTAAAACCTATGACCTCCATTTATAGGTAGTTTGCTTCAACTTCACCCGCTTACAACTTTGAAACATAAGCTAGGTTGGTGAACACTCACTAAGTTTGATGCAGACTATCACTCAAGAAGCATATTTTTATTATTATTACAATTATTATTACAAACGAAGTGATTTACACCAAAAGGGGTAAACCACATAATCAATGATATACTGTAAGGAGGAGGTATGTGGGGGAACATTAAAGTAAAGATCCATTTTTTGACTCCTGCTTTTTCAAAGGATACGGTTATCAGAGCTGGGAAACAGGGAAATGGGAAGTGTTCCACTATTTCGCAGTCCTTTGGAAAAAAGAAAATTGAAAGATAGAAGTCCGACATCTGGGGACAGAAACCCGATAGGGTTGACCGCCCGCCTGAGAATGAGATGGACGAGAGAAGATCAATGGAAGGGAATTCGCTGATGCTAGTTCGGAAGAGCAGAAACCAAAACAGTAACGATAGAAAAGAGATTACGAAGCAACTGCTGCCCGGCGATGGGAAAGTCAATGCAGGTTTGAAGTTAAAGACGATTCGTCGACCAGCCGGATGGTCTTACGCTGAACACGGTTGAGGAGAGAATGAGCGGAATACGAAGCTCCACCCCATACGTGACTGCCGTATTCAAGCATCGGATACGCGTCCATAAGCCTGTGTGCCTAGATGGTCATTTCACATAGGAAAAGCTACGCAACATCGAAATAGGTAACAACAAGTCCACGAAGTCATGAAATTTAAAAAATGAGCGTCTATTGGACCAGGACACGATACAACATTTAGACAACGAAGCATCCGCAACGGCACGTCGGTCTTTTATATAGACGTTACACAGGACACCAGGGACTACCTTAAAGGCGTTGGTCAGCTCGGACTGCAGAGTATTTCCGAATGGAGAACAGAACTGGAACAATCTGGACTGATGCAATTCTTGTAAGCACCTGATGAGATAGAATCGCGGTTGTCACATAAATGCACACCAAATGAGAGAAATGAAGGATCATCATACAAAGATGTTTCGTTAACACATGAAAATATGTCGTTAGCAGATTAAGTGCCACTCGGTTCCGACGGCGTTTTAGTTAACCAATCTGATTCGAACAGGAAGGAAAGAAAGTATCCGAAATTGATGTTGTTCTTATTTTAAATAATTCATCTCCATCGAAAAATGAACTCTAAACACGATATGAAAATTGGGGAGGGTTGAATTATGATCTCTTATATATATATATATATATATATATATATATATATGGAAAGTGGGGTTTGACTCAATTTGTGGGATTAACAAGATAGGAAAACACTTCTTCACCTACAGAATTAAACTGCTGAGCCCCTTTTTGGACTACAGTAACTGTAGAATAAATTCTCCCTCAAATGGACACTGTTCACATGCATATACCCCGCACCATCGTCCTTTTATCCATCTTCCTGCTTTGTCCGTGTTTTGTTGATTTTATCCTCTCATTGATCCGTGTCTATAACTGTTCTCTAGGCCGTTTACACATAGGAAAGCATTATTAGTATGTCTGCTCCTCTACTTTGTTCTTTGTAATGGTCTCACCTGTCTCACCGATCCGTGCCTATGATCGACTGACGCTGACACCTGTGTACACACACACACACATACAGGTTTACCGCACTGGCACATCACCGCGGGCCATGATGACTAACATTTATAAACTCCGATAGGCGAAACAAGCTGTTTTTCCATAAAATCACCAACTGGCCCTTTTTATGGATATAGGTAGAGTAATTACCATTGATTGATCCTGTACGAGGTAGATCTTATTCCACCACTAGAAGCCTACTCGAAATTAATCACCAAGTAAACGTCAGTCGGACGCTTTCATCTAAATCCGCTTTATACTTCTGTGTACGACTGAAGCTATTGCCATCAAGGTACTTGACCCCCACTATGCAATCAGAAGCATTACGTCTTGACATTATCTCTGACATGGCAGTCGCCAAGCGATCAACCGATGGGAGCACGGTAACTGGAAGAACGTCGTAACCAAGGCGAAGCTCAGTCAAATTGTTGACGCATGTGGAATCGCTTTGTACAAAGGATCCACGTGACACAGTGTCAAATATCATTAAATGCATCAACATGTATATCCATTGTGTTTTGATTGGTTTCCTTTGGATCACTTTTCAGCATTGATCTTATTTGGCATTGTTTGGTTCATTCGTTGTCATCGCGCTGCGCGTCTACTTGCGTACAGTTCTTATTTGTCAAATCACGGGCTTCATAGATTCAGGTGCTTTTTAAACCGTATGGTACCACAGTTTGAGGTTTGTATATTTTACACTTTTGTAATCTGTATTTCAATACCGTATTCTTAGAAGAAACCCATCTGTTGAAAAACACCGTCTTCCGGTTGTTTTGCTCGTCACTCCACGTGGATTGTTGTAGCTTGTGAAGTCAACAGTGACTTAACAATACCGAGTTGATAGACAGGGGAATATAAAATTTGGAATACACAGTTGTTCCCTGACCAGATAGTTTTCAAAGCCAATCACAGACTCATAAACTTGTGTCTATACCATGGACGTGCTGTGCGATTGTTACTCAAATAAGGTGGTCCCTGCACAACTCATCGTTTCACGTGACTAGTACGATTGGTGACCTCGCGCCATTTCAAATGACGTTTATAGGCATTCGATTGTTCAATGGGTCACGTTAGAATCTGACTGGTATGACCAACACGCACGCCAAACGAACGACGTCTATGTCCTATACCTTTGGCAATTCAAGTTGTCCCAATATCCTTTCAAGATACCCAATAATTATTTCAAGTTGTCTGACCAATGTTTCAAGATGTCTGACCAGCATTTCAAGTTATCCGAGTATAAGTTCAAGCTGTCACGTTGACCTTACCGGTACTGACAAGCGTCACAGCGATGTCTGGAGAACCACCATGGAGCACCGATTTCTCTACCTCCCGTTGAAGCGCGGGGGATGAATGTGAAACGGGCTTAGGTCACACACCTCAATTCCCATGACATACATATCGGTTGTTTATCTTGCTAGTACGCGTACGCCTCTTTGTGTGTTTGTTCCCCACCACTGATACCAGTGAATCATGCGCGCTCAACGTTTGAGCCATTGCTTACCTCCATCGAATGATGCTGCAATACAGTGCGATTGCTTCATCGCTTTACATCGTGTCGTCCCTCTCACCCGTGACCTTAAGTAAATTCCCTCTGACTCTTTCTGTTATCTAATTGGATTATATTCCGCGATCTGCGGCACCCTAATACGAGACTGTCTGATTACCGGCTTGTACTTTTTGAAATGGTCCTGATGTCCAGTCCATCCGTGTGCTGACGGCACTCTTGCTGCGCAGTCGAAGTTCACTGGGCCTATCCAAGATTCATGGCTGTAGACAAGGTGTGGTGTGTAAAATGCAGTTTGTATGAGGCTGGAGTGAATCAGCTGGTTAAGTGGATCAGCGAAGATTGCACACTTTCTTTAGAAACGCTGCGATTAAAATTGAAGGCCAAATAAGTGCAAGAGGTTTGTTGCAGCATTTTTGGCAACTACCTGCACCATGAAGAAACTACACCTACCTTGAAATAACGGTCAGACAACTGGAAATTGCAAAAGGTATATGATGTCCCAGGACAAGAAAAGAAGTGAACTGACTATGCAAAGCACTTGTTGAGTTATTTGCGCTAACCTGTTACTATTCAGCTGATGTGTTCTGCACCAGTGCGTAATATCCGGTCTTGAAATCATTGACAGTTTATTCCACAAATGTTCACTTCTTGATTTTCTTTTTCTTTTCATTTCAATTCCTTTTATTGAATAAAGATACAATTTTCAGAAAGGGGGAAGTGGCCAATCAAAGGGTTGCCATTCAACACCCAATGCGGCAAGTCAGGCGCTGTTGATGGGATTCGAACAGACATCCCCAGGGTGTTACGTTGGTGACGTTACCACCGGGTCAATACCGCTTGATAAAAAGTTAACTGTAAAGTAATTACTACATAAAGCGAAACATCATTATTCTAAGCATGTCATTCAGTTAGATAAATTCATCCGATTTTTTTCCGACGTTTTGTTTATGTCAACACGACTAGCATCGGACAAAGCTTAATCGGGACTGGCGAGCCCGGTTAGAGTGCAGGGGAAGAGATTTATTTACCTGAGCAGAGATTCGAGATGTTGCAAACTTTCCAAATGATCCGGTGAAAATACCACTTGACACTGACTGATCAGCAGAATTGCATGCTCGGTGAATCCCTTGAATGAGTTACCCAAGAGTTCCATCTGTTCGGGATTGGAATGAGAAAGTGGGATTCATTGCATCAAAAAGCTGTGCATAGAATTCTGTTTTGATTTTAGTTTACACCTCCAGATTTTCTCCTCTATAACTGAAAAGTGACGAAGTTTAGGAACAATGCTAAACTAGTGTCTGAATTTCTCCAAATTAACGGGTACATGAGCAACAAAATGAATGATTGAGAAAACACAAGTCTAGTCAAACCAAGAATGAAAATTCTTTTTAGAAATCAGGACGAGGATTTTGTGAATTTCTGTCATTCATGGGAGTAAATAACGATTAGTTTAGATGGAACGTGAAATGGTTAACGGTGCACTGACTTGACAGTTCATCAAAACCATTTCATTTTGAAGAGGCAATAAATAATGTACAATTGAAATGAATCGGCAGGCTGCTTTAGGTGCGTGCAGGAGTTTGGAATTGTTACGGGTTCTCAGTGTACATATTATTAGTTTGTGAAACGTAATAAAGGATATTCAAAGATAGTAGTAGTTCAGAAACAGATCATTGACTATTCACTTGGAGTATAACTGAATAATGTTGGGAGATAAAATCAAATATCTTAGCGATTATGTCATCAAGAAAAAGCCCAATAAAAAATGAAATCTAAATTGTGGGAGCGCAAATTAACTTAACTGGACTATGCAAAGTTATACAGTTGCGTAAAGATTCAGTTATGCTGCAAAGGTTTCTGAATACTTCGTGTGATAGTTCAACCATGTTAAGTATGCGTTTTACGCCTTGAAATTGCAAAGCGATGCTGCAGGATTCGATCGGCTCAGCCCTCAACCTCACTCTTGTTAGGTAGGTAACAATGGAAGTAGATATTTTTTGGTACTTGAGCAGTGATATTTTACCTGGTGGACGCATCATAAATGAAGCGTCGTCATGCATAGGGAAGGCTTGATTGGCACCGTCGCGACATTCGACTGTCGGTGGAGAGTCGAGTTTGTGCTGCAGCAGTTCCGCTAGTACTGCTTTACAGTGCACAGACTTTGCAATTATGGGTGCAAGCCAAAGATGGATTGTTGGTGTTCAACACGGCTGCATTAGGTAGAGCATCCAGGGAAGCAATACTGAGGGTAGCTGCAGAGATTTAGGTGATCGCGGTCATCCACTGGGGAAAGCAGTCGACCTTTATAGCCCACATTGGTTGAACCGTGTGTTTAACATGTCAGCAAACAGGTTTCCACGACACGAAACGTTTTCCGAGACACGTAGTGGGTGACAGAAGGTCAAAGGAGGCCAAACTAAGATCTGGAATGAGGGTGTGAAAACCTTAACCAGGAGACTCGGTCGTACAAGTCACTTTAATTTTCCTGGTTGAAAACCTCGGGATCATCGTTACCGATTGTTAGAGTGATATAGATTGAGTTTCATAAACAGCGGCGCTGTTGTATATTTTCAATCTCCTTGCGACCCTAGTCTACCAGAACACGCAGTTTTCTGCCTTTGACAGTATGGTTTTCAATCCATTTTTCAATCTAAATGGACACCCAAAGATAACAAACGAACCCCCTGCAAAAACTGCTGTGAGAGGAAGATGGTTCATGTAAAACGAAAATAGAAGTAGTGAGGTAACAGTGAACGGAATCAGTCCAATGAAGCCATGTGCCGCGATAGATTTGTATTAAATGGCGTTGAGTCATGAGAGCGTGACATACCAGTCTGGAAAGCAATTTAAGGCTGATTTAACCTTCAGGGGTCTCTTCTGTGATGTGAACAAAATAGGACCTCATAGGTGAGCCGCACACATTCTTGGTAACTGGGCAGCCAGCCAACCTAAGTTGTTTAATCTACCAGCGATAGAGCACGACCTGCCTACCGATGTGTCCTGAGATTAGTGCCTCAGCCACATCGACGAACACACATTGCCGGAATGGAAAAAGAAACGACTAAAAATAGAAGTCATTGATTTTTCATTTGCAAACCACGGAGGTAGTAAAAAATCAAAAGGTTTCAATAATCTTTGAAAAGTTTGAGAACGAAATCTTCACTTGACGACCAGTGAGCCATTTAATTTATGGTGTCACTTCCGTTTCGCCCTAATATTCCTCCTACAGCTTGCATGCTGGTTGCATTACAAAGCAACTGGGTATAAATAACAAGTGCTTCTTCAATTCTAAGATGTCCAAGGAATAATTTTTATGCGGTCTGAAGGTTGCGATTGATTACTAATGCTGAGTTTGAACGCATGGTGTAAGGATCTGCACCGATTTTCCGTTGTTCCGTACACTCATACTAGCCCATTTTGTACACAACTGAAAACTATTTGAATTTGGTGCTTGTTGCCATGATGATTCAAACGATTCTGATTCGAGAAAACCCATAAAGCATTTATACATCGAAAATAGCTAGTATTTGGGGTATAGTGTACATACAAAAGAGTCATTCCAAGAAAGCAAATCGTCGAGTACAGAGCAAACGATGCGTGAATTATTAAGCTAGGAAACACTGTACATCTCTTTCGACCGGGTAGGGTCATTGTTACAAAATGAGCCATTCAGTGCCTTCTTACACATAAACATACCGGATAAGGGTGCACTGTTTGTCTTATCAGGTTTGGACGGGTGTATCAACTAATCTTTCTCTATCGAAAACATCAGAGTGGTTTAGTGCCCGTGTGGATCATTAGGCTATCAATTTTCGCCAAGTTCCTGAAAGTGGATGAACTGGTGAGTACTTTATTCCAGTTTGGTTTTGGTTACTGTATTTTTACGGCCAAATTCGATGGTGCAATAGAAGGAAGACAAGAAAGACGACGGTAAAGTCAATTAGAAAATAGGGATTTTCAGTGGGCCAAGTTTGCAAAGAAATTGAAAAGAGGCATGAGTGGCATTGTTATGACATTTAGCCATATCATTCAATGTCTCTAACTACGGGGTAACGCGATCGCGGGGTCCCAATATAGGGAGCCTAACGCGGTCTATGTGACGGAATCTTCTCGGTAGGGTTTTTATACCCTCGTGTCAGGTGTTAGTTGTGACCAGGAGAAACAATTCGTTTTTACCGCAGATGAAACCAAGTGAATGAATTGCGGAAGCAGTTGTAAAAAGAAAACAGAATGTTCAAAATTACTGATGTTTCATCCTTTGGAATGCCATGCATAAAAGTTGACTTATATTGCACTTTAGTAGTAGTATCAAATTGAGAAAGAAATAGATAGAGAAATTGATCATTTTCTTTGAAAGAGGATATGCTTTTACTCGAGTCAACTTCATTCAAATGACAATCTTTTCTTTCTTACGTCGACTTCTTTAGACGGGGCTATCCAATTAATTTTCTTTCATTATTTATTAGAATATCACGAATCCAATTGAGCCTAATCTACTATTTACTCGCATTATATTAATACAGTCGTTTGGTTGTGCATATCGCTTTTCTGGAAAATTCATTCATTAGAAATAGGTACTTCTCTTGATGAGCAAACTCACACACTCAACGGTTGTTTTTTATTCTTTCAGTTTCGACCATGTCTAAACAAACAGTCCACCTCACAGACTTGCCACGTATCTGATAGACGAAACGGGCTGCTTTTAACTAATAACGATTCAGTTCTGATAGTTCAGGTGCTGAGGACTTTACGAAACCGAAATTGGTTCAGGAAAAGTTATCGCGCTCGGGCTGAAACAGTCCGAACATGAATAGTTTTCTTTTTGTGAATGATTCATTTCCTCTGTGCAGAAAGGAATTTATCCTATAATGGAATCGGTTTTCATTGAAAGAAGTGAAGAAAGCAACTAGGTACGGAATGCTTCTACCTGAGTCATAACCATGGACGCTAGTGCTATGATGAATGGAGTGTGATAGCTTCAACAAGCTTGAAAAAGTCTACTGTTTTGTGTTTTGTATATATGTGTATAGGTGGCCAAATGACAAGTATGCTGATGTTTCGGCTGCCAAGTCCCGCCGGTTTGATCCTCCCACTGCTCATAAGAAACAATCAGGTTGAAAGAGCTATCTGTACGGTGCTTCCTCCATTATCAGTTCACGCTTTATCTGCTCTGTACGCGTCGAACGTCTGCATGAAGTCGATCTTTATCCGTCTGCCATGAAGTGTCATCCCCATCTTCGACTGGAAATACACCAAATACACCGAGGGTGTTAGTGTATGTATGTAGATACGCATGCGCAAAGTAGCCCTGATTTCGGGACAAAAAACTGCCGGTTCGTTTTGTGCAACACACATTGATCGTGTTCTCCGCTATCCATTTTTGCTCTAAATCCAACCCAGTATTTGCACAAACAAAGCTTTATTGGTAACCCGGAAAAGCGGGAAAATACGAAACTCGTAGTTTGGGCTCCTCGTGTTTGCTTACCAGCATGTTTTCTCATTTGCCTTATAAGGAAAGCGAACACTGGCTGGAGGAATTTTCGGGGAAGACGGCTGTGGAAAGATGGATTGATATTCCAGATTATTTTGTACTGATCGGTGTATTTTGAGGGATTTCGTCCCCACGAATTCAGTCAGTTGGTTGGGTAGACAGTCAGTTAGAATACGAGCCAACAACGAATAGTTAATAAACAAACAGGATATTTTTAGAGTATCAAGCTTGGATTAGCCCATTCGATTTTTCAGAGGCACTTGGCACTCTTGATGGTCTTGAGTGCTTGGTACGTCTGAAAAATCGAATGGGCTAATCCAAACTTGATACTCTAAAATCGATTGAGCCATTCGCACAAGGTGATAACCATCAACCGTGTAGCCTAAGGGTTAGGGTTTGAAGTCCCAGCCCGAAGGATCGTGGTTCGAATCTTGACAGGGACACAAAAGGAAAGCCCCGCTGATGAGTCCCCAACAAGACGAAACAGCTATCTAGTGCTCTTTGTTGGATATCGGAAAATTCCATCCCATTTGAATAGTAATAATATAATAAAGGGTTTTAATTCGCTTTGTGTTTGTGTGGTATAAAAATGTACAATCAACTTTTGGCAAGTGGGTCACAGCCATAAAGAGATTTCCAGGGGATTTGCAGAAGTTGGGAAGATGGGCGGCGTTGGCAGGAATCGGACTCAGATCATCCAGGTATTAGACTTAGCGTCAGTGAAGTGAATACAACAACCCTCTCGTACAACTCGGTAAAAATTTTCAGATTGTATTCGCATCTATGAAAACAGATAGAGAGCGGCCGATACTAACACATTCCTGTTCAAGTGCATGATGGACCACCGTCGAATGGTTCAACTTCCGGCGTCTGCAGGATATACACAATATTTGACAAGAACCTCATAGCACGTTTCTACATATGAGACTTCATTCGGAGACCATTAGTAGGCTACGTGCTCCACTAAAACATTACTGTTTATCAGCTTTCGAACTTTTGCAGATGATCGGAGCCATTCCCGAGAACTGCTTTATATAATTTGGTTCTGGAACGATCGGGGATGATATACTCCCAAACCACGTCGTATAATCTGGCGAACGATCAAACTGCTTCTGTTCAGCGTTTTGTTTATACACCTTCTGACTCTGGCAGTCCCGTTCCAATATAGAGAAACTAAAACCCGCTATTACCTTCAGTATTCAAAAGAGCAACCGGCAAACGGATACTATGCATAATTTCATAGAGAGACAGGTCTGATGTTAGTTCAACTCACGTTGTATTGTTGCTCTTAGTTTAAAAGCTTCCATGCATGACATAAATTGATTTCTTGCTGCCGCTGTTTCACCTGAGATTTGATCTCCTAATTCCTTGTGTACAGAACACACGAAGTACAATATAAGTCACGCTTCTCGTTTGAAGACATTATTTTCACATTGATTGAGTAAAGGTTAAAACCGTTCCAGGTGATCTCTCGTATAAGTCCCCCAATGTATACGAAAAATGTGGGAAACATTTTCAGGGAATTCCGTACACTCATAAAACTGAGAACAGTCCTATGATAATGAGTAAGAAATGAAACTCATTCGGTCAACTCAAGGTGGCAAAATATTCAAAAACAATTCTCTGGAAAGCAGTTGTAGAAGTGTCAATATCGTGTCTCTACATAACCTGATCTGAAAACTGTACGACGTTCAAACATTTATAAACAAGAGGGATGTATTTTGAAAATGATGTATTGCAATCAAAATCCAAAAGAATTTTCTGTTAAATAGAGTGATATTTCAATTAGTATGACTGATGAACAGAATAAAAAGGAATGGGGAATCCGTACAATAGGGGCTGTGAGTTTTAAGTAGTGCACTCATCTGTTTTTACCAGTTCATTGCTAAGTGACGAGCCAGAGTTTGTCTGAGGAGAAAAAGCATAGTATCCACACTAACAAGAAAAGATATTTTATGAAATATAGTTTTACTGGAGTGAAACGTAAATTATGCTTGTGTTCTGCATGTACGGTTGGCGGATTCGATGAGATCCAACCGGATCGAAACGGTTGTCCACTGATTCCCAACTTCTCAGACCACGCCTCATGTACACACGGTATTTATCAAAAAATCTCATAGATCTCGTTCCTAAGCCCGATTTCCATTTTCCACGGAATACCTCTAATTATTTCACACTTAATTTTTATCCGTAGGCCATTACGGTGTTTTTCGAATACGTGCGATTTTTTAGATACATCCAGCGGTATTTATCTTTACTGTTCGTGATTTAAAAAACAGTAATGAATAGATATTATTAGGGTTTATTCACATCGTACCGTCAGTGTATATTAATAAGCTAGACCAGCCAGGAAAACAAACACCATCGGTTCAAGTAATCACTCAAATTACCGAAAATTTGAGGAAGAAAGTAGCTGCCTGATTATTATTTCAACCAAAGAAATAATTCTTCTAATTGGGACTCATTAGATACAAAGCGTTACTAGAAAGACACTGGAATATCAAAAAATCAGACAAAAAATATAAAATCGCTGTTTTGTTTTATCATCTAGTTTCCAATTTGAAAAGTTGTGCAATGTATTTCATGAAAAATATTATTTTACCCTATAAAGCAAAACGATTAAACTCGCATGGAAATATCAATGGATCAAATCAAGCAAATTGCTTAAAATGACGTGGAAAAAGATTAAACACGGGTTATAGGAACACGCTCATTTGAACCTGATGCTTCTGAGATCTTTAAAATTTTACCTCATGGATCCTGTGAGAGTTCGTTGCTTAGTTCGAAAGTTAGGAGCGTAAGAGGATATTGTTCGGGCCTATCATTGACTGAAATGATATCTACACGTGGCTATTCCGTTATTGATCAACTAGGTGATACTGACTGCTACCACTGGCACGCATATTGAGATGACCAACTTTAATGCAGGATCGATTCGCTCAAGCCAATCAGATTTCACCGTTGAGTTGTTCCCCATGATTGATTCGTTGCTTGCTCGATTGCCTTGCCTGATCACACTGTGAATGCATGTTACGCTTGCGCTTGTTAATTCATTCGGATTTATAGGCTGCTTTTATGTTGATGTTTTTCTTGCGCTACAGACCGGTATTGTGTACACGTTACGAATGAACGAGTGGTTCACTTTACTGTGTTATTAGTTATTTACTTAATCGGAACAACGATGACACGAGAGAAACGGTACAGTCAGTTGTTGATCAGTTCAAAATGTAAGTTTACATGCAAACCAATCGATAAATTAGAGACACATGAATCGATAAGCCACGAAAACTGTGGCCTTGATTGGCTAGTTGTTCAGTTAGGCAATAGTGATTGCTTTGCTCTACTATCACCTGAATAGGTTATCTTTGCAGATTGTGTGGTTTCATCGATTGTCGCCTGTCGTCATCACTTGCGTTCTTTGAACAACTTTTCCCTAGAAAATTCTCCCAACCGCATGAAATGGATTTTCAGATTAATAAGCTGTGCATATTTTCTGTTTGGATTATTCTTATCTATCATTTTCATCTATCTTTCTATGACCATCTAGGGAGAGTATGATTAGAATATCCCTTCCACATGATGACTCAGAGTAGCGGTTATTGAGACTTGATAAGCCGGTCTCAGGAATGTTAGGAGAAGAAACGATAGATACTGTTCTGGAATTCAATAAAAATGAACATTTATGGTATGCTTCACTTCTAATTTAAAGAAAGACTTCTCGAAAGGAACCATAGGTACCTGGTGAGCAAAATATAAAGTGACAAGTGAGAGACCTGATTCCACGGTCGTAGAAATCTACTCGGTTTGTATAAACCAAAATTTTGTTTTCGACCTCTCCGTACAGAGTATCACAACGTAAATCTTACACGGATGAAACAAAAATAAACTAAGAAACCAACCTGATCATGTGTAAGACTTCTGTCTGTCCAAACAGCCATTAGATTTTTGAGTTGTTCGTTCAGAATACGACATGGTATTGGACGTCTGCGATACTTCTTAGCCAAACTGATCCAGCGACTGAAAGGTGTGTAACAGATAAGTTTAATACAATAAATGTCATAAAACCTGGTTAATAACAACAAAATTGTACATAATTTTATGGATTGAATTCAAAACTTCTAATGCGAAACTAGCCCATTTTCGTGTTTTCTCTGGCTCTTGTAGTACAAAAAATCTATTCTCCTCACTAATGGAAATATCCCCGTTCAGAGTTAGGGGGTTCTATTCCAGCTTTATCCTAACTGCTCTGATGTACCACGAAATTCCGTATCTGCGCATAACTTCTTTCTCATGAGCATGTTTCATCAGAGACCTCCAACATAATCGATTATTTTATTGCTGGCTCCATTTCAAATGTTCTCCTGTAATTCACTTCTCTCTGGATCGTGCCATCACGAACATCAGTTAGTACAATCGAGGTACAATCACGAGTCAATCTAGGTCGCCNCCTCCAGGACCATCACTCATCATGTTGATTTGAATTCTGGAAAAACTCATTTCCTATCGATCTTCCTCAAATCCAACAGATCTACACTGGACGCTGCGTTTAGCAAAATCTATGTTTGTAGTAAGTCGTTGAATAACTCAGTTGTGTCTATCCGTTGCGGTGTTGTCAACTGTTCGCGGACATTTGTTACGGTTTTAAATCACCCCTTATTTATAAACGTGAGTATGCTTGCACTCGCAGAAGGCTAAATGCAACAGTTCGCCAACCAATCCGGTCTTACTTTGAGTACATCCAAGTGCCTGAATTGTATACTCGGTCTTTCGTGCTCAAGATTCACAACCTGTTTTGCTACCCTTGATTGTAACTCTCTGTCTAAGGTTACTTCAGTCAAGCACCTGAATTTCACAATCGACAATAATCTCCGATGGTTCACACATTCAAACTTATATGCAGGAAACTAGGCCGCCTTCATTTTCAGTTACGGATGCTTAGCCAATTCAAAATCCTACCGTCGATTATGTCTCCTTTGGTTCACCAATGCGCTTTCTTATTTTTAGTCTATTGCTCCCCTGTAGTGTTTCTTGGTCAAATAAAACAAGACATCATGATCAGTTTTTGTGCTTTGGTGATGGTCAATCCGGTATATGTGATTTTGATTTATTAATTTATCACATGGCTTGTAAATGATCGCACCAACTCTTGTATAAACTTTGCCAATGAGATTCTAGACAACCCTCTTCATCCAATACATAGTGAATTTTCCTCCTGTAGCTTTAATCTATTCACAAACTCCTTCTTTCGGTAGCTAGCTTATTGCATTAACATTCGTAAGGATTCCTCTGTGCTTCATCTGACGCGACTCGCAAAATACCGGGAACAGATTTTTGACCAATTATATTAGAAGTTATGAGCTCAATCCAAACGTCATTGACCGTTTTCATATTGCATACTTTCTGAATTTGATTCTTTTATTCGGTGTGACGACTAGCATATACTTATAAACGAAGTGTTGATAAGTACCCCCATGCAGGTTACACATAAGTTAATACAAATTCTTGCTACTTTCAACTTTTTGCTTGATTTCTCCCTTATTTTCCACAGTCAATTGCCCTTCTCACTTAATCCACATCATCTTCAAAATACCGATCTTCCTTAATGTTTTAACTTAATCCTCTTGCTGTGCTAAATGTTCCTCAGATTTAGACTCGTATTGTACTACAACATGTTCTTTCTAACTGAACAAGGTCAACATCTATCTGATTCTTAAATACCACAAAACACGATTAAGGGTGTGACTTCGCGTACCACCTATTGGTTTAAGCATGAAATCATTCGGCTGGTAGACCATAGTTCGCAAACTTTCATGCTGCAGTCTCTGGTTCATTATCAATCACTTACTTCTGTGACGTTTTCCTATAACAGTTTTTCAAAGGTTACCTCAGCTGTTTCTAAGCCTATACTCTTTACTTGAATAACAACTATCCAAGTGGTTCGTCATCTTTCTCAAGTTTGTTTGCTCTTTTGTTTGACCTTTTATTTGACCAATAATAATTGATGCGGACTGCAAAAC
>UZAN01039436.1:10873-24723 GCA_900618425.1 Echinostoma caproni | reverse complement strand
ATTTTAGAAAAAACATTATCTTTTAAAAATCGTTTTTATGGAAAAAACTCTTTATATGAATGGTTTCTCAACCACCCGGTTGAAACATTTAATTGACATTGACTTCCATCCTTGTTATTTTACGTCCCCTAAAACGTGAGAAAAAACACTAGTCTTAGATGAATGATTTGTGTGTCACTGATTAAAGCTTTTAAAAAGTAGTTGTTTTATTACTGTTCTGAGTTATTATCAATATGGTGCACGATAGCAACATGTACAAAACACAAATCCTATTGTTTCAATCCTATCATGAGAAAACAATCAGACGTGAAACGCTTGCTATTCGTTGTTTTTCCGTGTAATCAATAACAGCAGGACCCATCCAATCACAGTCCATTTGTATACAGCCCGCCACGTGTAAGAGTTATTCACCGGTACGTTATTTACCGATGGATTATTCATTCACGCATAAACGCAAAGTTTGTTGCACGTGATTCACTCGATTCGATGTTTCTGTTAATGTGATTTGTTTTTCACACTAGACGATAAAC
Source organism: Echinostoma caproni (assembly GCA_900618425.1). Classification (NCBI taxonomy): domain Eukaryota; kingdom Metazoa; phylum Platyhelminthes; class Trematoda; order Plagiorchiida; family Echinostomatidae; genus Echinostoma; species Echinostoma caproni. The sequence goes on along the minus strand of UZAN01039436.1, from coordinate 24,193 downwards.
TACTACTAATAACACTTGTATTGTCCACTTAGCTATCTCATGACTGGTTCGGCAAGAATTGTATTAGAGATAACGAATCGATGCTGCACGAACCTTGTCCGCGATTGAATCACTGAAACTAGGGCAACAGAGCTTTCGGAACATCGTTAAACCTATTGTGATACAGGATTGAGAGAGACAGAAGCTCAACAGCAATTTATGGCCAATGTGAAAAAAACATGAATACAAGAGTCCATGTAAATAATTGCATTGTCTTCTTAATTTTCCATTCGTTTTTTTCATCGAAATATTCTATTTACTGAGCAAAAACAAATACCAGGAAACTGTTTCGAATTTGTTTGAGTGATTTTATATACCATGTGTCCCCCAAATAAGATTCGAAATACAGTCCTTCAGGTTTTTGTTTAGTTCATTTACTCCTGTTTTCAAAGAACTGATAGTCGAATGTGTGAAAAAGGTACGACTCCCGACCGTAGAGTTCACTACACCTGTCCAACCCGAACTGACAAAAGTATTATTATGCTCGCCTGGATGTCAGTACTATCCACGAAAAAGTTATAGCATTCTGCATAAACCAAATTTCATTGCATTTGTCAATTCCATTAGGTAAGCTGAGTCAGGCTCTTTGACTCAGATATGAGTAAATCATGATCAAATCCTCATAAATGCAAAATTACTTAAATATGTCGAAGCTCTGACCGTCAATAGTCATCAGATCGCGCTGCGCAAACAGCCAAAATGGTCAGTCATTTAGGCCTCTCTTAGCTAAGTAATCTGCTTCTGGCTCTCCGAATTCTTCTCAGAAACTTGAAATGGATGCACACTGGTTATTTTCCTCCCAGTGCTTATTATTTTTCGCATCAATTTATTATCAGTATCCAAAATTCTAAAAGTGTTTAGAGGTTACCATTGGTATTCAGGAATCCCATATCAACTTGACTCAGTTTTGTGATATCCTAATCAAGTGGTTCGTATGTCAACATAATCCTCATTAGATGAACTAACAGGAAGAAAGCAAACTATCCTCGAGTAATTGGTAATCAGTATCATCAGACGAGCCACAGATCACGTGATACATTTCCGCGTGCTTAAACTCAATCCATTCACAGCTAGAATAAAAAGACGTTTCATACAAATGTATTTTTAAGAGGATACAATATCCTAAGATATTTGTGATTATTCAAGGTCACGGAAGCCAAGGAGCTATTGCTAACACTTTCAAGATAAGGAACGGTTTGGCTTGCCTGGGGCTGGCCATCTAATCTGGTCTGTTGAATTTGGAGCTCTGTGGTTTATGTTATCTCTTTGTGAAGCAGAATGAAAGTCCTACACGCGAACTATGAGGTGAGGGAAAGTAGCGGGAGCTGGAGTCTTCTCGTCACTCTTTTGGAGACGAGTGTGAAAACCGCGTAGAGTCTTTCGATGACATACTGTAACAACTCTGGTCACAAGAGTGAATTTCATCATCCTGGCTCTAATTAGTGATAGTTGTCATTTTCAATAGGGAATTTTACAAGAACTGCACAAAACATCACGAAATACATTTTAATCAAATCGTAACCAAATTATTTGCTTCTATCGCACCTCGACGACTGATTACCTTTAAGAGACCTTACTGTCAGTGAATAACCGGTTGGATTCTAACCTGATAACAAACCAAGGGCAGAAGTGTTCTTGTTCTCGCATTGTATATGGAAAAAAATGCTTTAGGATGTGTGTACACAAATGCACTCCGCACTCTTTGTGTTGACCATGGAGATTCGCCTTCGGTTATGTCACCTCGAGACAGGTCCATCCTTCATCAGTTGTACCCATTCGTATATATGTTATGTGCAGTACAAGTTTGACGTTGAGCAAGGAAGTTCACTTTGGTGTATTACACTGGTTGACGATGTTGATGATATGCGGATAAACCGACTTGGTGAAGAACAGGCTCCTAGAAGCCAATAACTAGCTCGGTTCCGTTCCACACCGTTAAACTGGTCATCAAACAGAAAACATCGTGTGTGAAGTTGTTTTCATAGAGCCGGAAACCGAATATAAATAAACTGGATGACGCCATGTGGTAAAATTGGAGGAAAGAAACTCTGTACGAGTGCAGGAGGGCGAATTCAGCCATTCTGGTTTTGATGCGCTAAGGCAAACTGACTAAAGTCATAATCGGGTTGTACCGTTATAAACACAACGGGAACCGTGCATGTACGGTGGGTGTTTGATGATGGGACCAAGAAATATCAGCTGGTTGCTACATGAACCATTTTTTAAAACGCTGAGAATTTACAATTACCTCTGGTCATATTAACATTTATCAAATGACCTTGTAGTAATTGTTTACCTGACCTAAACGATATAACTTTATCCATTTGTGAACCCCAGATCTACTTGGACATATCACATGATAATCCTGGTTACCAGCGGAAACGGTTAAACGGTTAAGAGAAAATTGACTCGGTCTAGTTATAATACATGATCATATTCTGTAGCACATTCACAATATTCATTAGTCACATCTCGAGGTTCACAAGGGGTCTCTGGCATTTACTCACCACATTGCGGTGTGTACTTCACTGAGTCCCGCATGTTCTGCATGTTGAGACAGTAAGAACTCCGCCTCCGGAGGAAAGACGCCTGACCATTCGGTGCTGGGTTTCTGTGAACACATGGTAAAGTTAACAGGAGATGGGTGCATTACAAGTGTGAACGGTACTGGTTGTTTAAAAGATTACACTGAACCCAATTCATGGCGTGAAGCCAGAACTCCCTAATTCATCCGACCTCTTTTACGGGTGTCTGCAAACGTTTCATATTAGCCTTGAATGAGGACTGGTGAACAAATAGAACAGATACAATATGGTAGATGGAAAGACAGAACCGTGCGATTATTCGATGATTTGATCCAGGTGTTTCCGTGGTATGCGAGTCTTGGGTTTTTCATTAAGATTTGCGCACATATATAATACAAAACAACTTGAATAACTCTGTCACTGTATTTGGTTACCAATAATGCCAGCTTAAACGTAACAGAACTCTATACCTGTTGGTCACGTCAAAATGGGGCCTCCGTCAAACACAACATAAATATTTGCCTATTACCTGTGCCGCTAACTCGTGCGATGTAATACTTGGATTTGTCAGAGTCTGAACAATACTTTCACAATTAATCTGAATATCGAACTTATTAAATGGATTTATTTGCCTTATTTAGAAACGGATTAAAATTTGGTTCATAAAATGTCAATGAAACTTTGAGAATAGTACTAAAACATTTTAAAATTGTTTATAAATTGAATGGTATTTCAATCATTACTAACCATTACAAACATATTCTCAAATGATTTTCAGTTGTGAAACTGGGATTGGAGAGGGGTGAAGTTTGGGTACTGATAAACACATAGTTAAACTCACGTTGCATAATCAAACAATCAACAATGATTTGAGCTTCACACTGGGTTGGTAACTAATCAGTACCAATGTTAGCAAACTTCCAATTTTTTTTTCAAAAGTAGTATTTTACCAGCAATTTGTAGTACAACAGCAGACAGCCATGTTTGTCTGCTTACCTTCGTTTCGTCTATCGATGATGCAGGATTGATACCATATTATGTGCTATTCACCGGGACCAAAGCTGTTGACACCCTGACCATATGAACAATGTGGTAAATACGTGGAAAACAGAACTAACCATGTCTGACTTTAAAACCCTTTGGGAATTCGATGGGTACACACTGGCAACAGGGCAACAGAGTAACTTACCGGAGCTTGTTTGCAGAATTGGCTATACAAGTGGAGCGTTTCCTAATGATGTATCAGTACTGATTACACCAGCGAGCTTTTTCGTGAGTTTGAAACATAGCTCACAACGGGTCAAATCAATAGGCTGATAAACAATAGCGACAGACACAAACAGTTGTGCAGAAAATATTTAATATAAAGGGAACAACAGCTTGTGCAAACAATCACTTCGAAGTCGAATGAATTTCAGTAGATAAACTATACTATCCCGTTAGAACCAATTATAGTTGATAATGTGTCCAGAACTATAGATCTTCCATCAACAACTAACCACCACCTACACGCGGAAGTCATATGATAATGGCTTGGTATGGATGACTACCTCGATGACTTCATCAATTTAATCAAATTATCCAACTATTTCGTTGGATGCACTACGGCGAAATAAATCGTATTAGTGAGATCATCGAACCGATACGGAGGAAGCTGCTGCACCATAAGCAAAGAAACACGTCCGGGATTAAACTTTGGATGGCCACACAATCCTCTTGTTAATAAATTTGATCGACGAACTCAGATTCCTGTATAGACTGTGTGGTTAACTACCAAGACAGGTTCGACCTTTTGCGTTCGATACAGTGTAAGCGGTTGCAATTCGCCTGCACTCCCCCTCTGTGCACCCAAAAGCAATTCGTTCAAGCGTTTCAGCTTCCCTGGCTCACCGTTCACCCATCCACCCACCCACACTATATCCCCGACTAATCCCAACGATTGGATGACCTAACAGTTATGTGATCACTAAGAATCCTATGTCCGATCAGAAGACGAAATTAGCTTTAACTAATTTACTGCGTTAATTTTCCATTTTCCAAAACAATTAGTTGGTTGTTTATAGCTGATAATATATGAATGTAATGTATGTAATAGGTATATAAACGTAATGGCATTTTTGTGGTGTATTGGTATGACTTTGAATAACTGAAAACGAGCTTGTTTGCCACTCCCAGTGCTATCTCTATTTCCACTTGTTCGCTGGGGCTGTAGCCCGTGTAATGTGGGGTAGCATTTCTGCTGGAAAGTATTCAATGGTTGTAAGTTTTATACGCATCAGAAAAAGAAACACGAGAAATCAGGAAGACTGAAAATGAAAAACAACACAAGAAGGTACTAACCTCATTCCATTCACCGGTCTTTGGTGAGTGGGAGTAAATGACACCACTAAAAGTTGCTTAGATTTGCTTGTTCCAGGATGACGATTTGAATAAGATGGCATATCTCAGATACAATATACACATAACGATATAATGTCCTGTGGAACAAAGTGTGTGGTGTAGGGCTAAAACGGTCTTTGCGAAATGCAACAAAACACAAGGTCACAGATAAAAGTTTTCAGTGATTTGATCCAGTCATGAGGAATGTATATTAAACACAGATTTGTGGCCATCCAAAATGCAATCTTATTCTAGCACAGTGCAGTGCTGACTCGTCCTTGGCCAACAGTGTGTGAACAGGTTAAAAGTCCGGCTTACTAACCGATGGAATCATTGCGTTTTTTAACTAGTAACTATCTTATTCAAGAAAACGAATCAGTGTTTATGGATGTCAACAACAACACAGACATTTATGTAATTTATTTGTAGACGTCTCATCACCAGCTGAGGTGAAATCTTAAATGTTTGTTGTGTTATTTGGCATCTTTTTTTCCTTCGTCGTTTAAGTCTGTAATTTCTGAGCAACGATTTCCCTTCGTCCCATTATTTTATTCCGGTTTTGCTAATAGACAAACATGGAGGGGATTATTTTGGTCATTTTGAGTGGTTCTTTAATCCGTTACCAGGTCATGGAGTGAACTTTCTACTCTGGTAGATTTTGATCCACAAGTGGCATCGTTGTGTACACATCGAACTTACCCCTTGTTCATTGTTAATCAAAAGTGCCAAGCTTCTAGACGCACTCGGATGTTTTAGCTGGGCTTGGTCAATGAGATCTGCTGATTCAAAATTGAAGGTGTCCCCTTTGATTCACTTTGAGTGAGACAATTAGGAGTGGATTGTGCTTTCCGTTTGGCAATTGTTGCTTATGAACCTCTATCAACTACGTTGTTTTGTGGGTTATCTCACATCGGTCTTTATCAATTATTTGAATAAAGCAAATAACACGACATGAACAAAATTGGTTCTGGTCATCAGTTGAAAGAATTCGTTGCAGGTAGGCTGTATGCAATTTTGTATATGATTTGAAATACGTATCGTTAAATGACTATNTATAGCTGGGAATGCGGTAGTTAGTGTTAGAGGTTTATCCGAGCTGAAGGTATTGTCTGAAGATGTTTTGTGGGTCAGACCAGGCAATATCACCGCTGTGCACAGATGAAACCGATACTTCTGAAACCCAGTTCTTCTGTGGCAGACCCACTCTTGACTTTAACCAATCTTTTCTTATGTATCTTCATTAGGCCGCGTTCGTCTTTGCCGTCTTATCTTCGAATACTCTTTACTCCAATGTTGAACTGCTGGTAAACAAATTACTGAACTCGAGGAACAGGTGGAAATGAATGTGAACGACCTATGGAATGAAAAGTAATCTTAGTCCCAATGCCAATATTGAAAATCTTTTTTCTTTGTATATTGTACTCGCACAGCCTAAGTAGCAAGTGAAACAGACAGATTCACATACAATGCCAAGTATTTGAGGCTTCACAACATAACTTAACATATACATCCGTTTGTTTATTTATGTATCGTGGTAACACAGTGCAGCTCGGTTGCTTCGGTCGAATTTTGTGTAGCATATTTGCCACAACACTTCAAATACCTTGGATGTTTTCCGTCTGCCACGTACAACAAACATTTTCTAAAGTTAAAAATCTGGCTTTTTGCATTTCATACCTGAGGGTACCATCGTATATCGTTTTTAAATTTATTTTCTTGTGCGTGTTAAACCATAGGACCTACAACTCACCCGTTAACTTCCCCGGTCTGTTATCTAAGGATTTAATATTGGTCATGCACTTTCTGAAAAGCATCTCTAGTTATATAGCTACCTCTTTTGTGACGCTGGTCAACTCCATTGTCATCCAACACCTTGAGGCCTGTGACCATCTGATTCATCACAAGCTTTACGTGCAATTCCATCTCGCTCCAATTTTCACTTCTGTCACTGGCAATAAATTAAAACCCTTGTACACTAGCACTACAGCTTTTCACAATTCCGTCCTATCTTACCTTCTCGTTTATCGGTTTCCAGGGAACGAATATCAAACGGATTACCACACAGTTTCACGTACATTTTGATGCTGCATTTTTCTACATTTGCTAAGCGTTCTCGGTTCCTCTTCATCACTGTCAACTTACAAAATGTCATGTTTTTAACGAGGCGATTTTACTATTGTATCTGGCAAAGCTGCGAAGAAGGCTTCTACAGTGCATTTACTTAAGGTGGACAAGAAGAAGAAGCAGAGGAGAAGGAAGGAGAGTTGTGCGATCTACATCTGCAAGGTGTTGCGTCAAGTGAATCCTGGCACTGGTATCTCCTCGAAGGCGATGTCGATCATGAACTCGTTTGCGAACGATATTTTCGAGCGCATTGACGCCGAGTCCAAACATCTTGCCCACTGAAACAGGCGGTCAACCATCATGAGCAGAGAAATCCAAACTGCTATTCGTCTATTACTGCCCGGTGAACTTGCAACGCACGCCGTTTCTGAGGGCACGAATGCGGTGACCAAGCAAACTAGCGTCAAGTAAATAGTTTTACTTTGTGGAGTAGAGAATGCTTTCACGACCCTTTTAGGGTCAAGTCTTTAAATTAATTTAAATAGTATGTATGCCAAAACAAATGTGATAACTTTTTAACTGAAAATTTGGTCCACAACGAATGAATAAAGTGCACTCTTTACTGAATTTGAGTAATATATCCGTTCAGTTGTTCAAGAAGACCAGTCGCTTTCGGTGATCCTGGACGCAACTTCAATTCTTTGGAGAAAAGTCCCTGCAGTAACTAAAAACCGTCAAACTTCGAGTTTTAAGTCGAACCCCGTCAACATGATCAACACGGTCCACAACCAAATCTCGAGAGAATGGCTAAGTCAATTCAGAGTATTTCGTTTGCATTAGGCCTTTCGGTATTTTACTGGGCCTGAGCACTGTCAAATATCCTGGATGAACAATTTGCTATGAGTGTGGAGCGTCGATCTTTTAGCTCAAGGATAAGGGTTTCGGAAACGAACTCAAAGTTTCATGGATTTGGTTGCAGTAGAGACACAAAATGTGTGTACTGCTGACATTTGCTGAACAGGATAAAGCAACTATTGAGTACCCTTTGTCGGTCTTCATAGAGATTCCAAGCTTATTTAAATCTGAAAATATATCTGTAATTTACTTATGATAACTTTTTTCGAGTCGTAACGTTCTAATCCACTTTGACAAACTTCGTATTATTTTATTCAAACACAAACGTTCTTTTTTATAGGTGTCCGACAACTTTCGCATAATTATTGGACGAATTGTCATAGCAACAACAGTTGTGGTTACCACACAACCCCCCTCTCTCGCCCATTAGCAACCGTCAAATTAACTCAGGGCGTGATTGTAATATGTATGTATGTAGTGCCTAATGATCGCGACAAAGGGTTAAATCGGCAAATAATACATTACATTAAAAGCTCTTTTATTTCTTAAAAGAAACTTTCAATTATTTTCAAAATTAATGACTATTTCCTTTCAATATTTCTGGGTGTCACGTGAGTCATTTTACTGAGGACATTCGGGTCAAGTTACCCATCGGTACTGGCTTACACGATCCGTGTCGTGGGTTTCTTAGTAGATGTTTCATCTGGTACGATCCGGTTGCTAAGCACCCATTACATAGGATGAATAGGAGAAAGCAGTTTTGTGTGGTTAAACTTCCATTCTCGGATATAGTGCTTGTATAAGTCTCACATGTGATGTACTTTACCGGTAAGTAACTCCTCAGTTCGACCGTTTGATGTATAGAAACAATAAAGCAAAACGAGAAATGGTGTATTATCAAAGATTAGAACGTGATAATGATAGTTCACCTCTTCTTTCTAACCGGAAACCTAGCTTGATTTAGCAGATTTCTGTGACGGTCACATTAAGATGATAGATGATAAATGATATAAGCGAACGTCTACAGGTTGCGTGGCTTTCAACTTTCAAATAAAGAAATACATTTTACAACCACTCCACTTAAGATTCAATAAAAATATATTTAGAAGATAAAAAGGAAATAAAATAGAATCATGGGAAATAAGCACTACATTTTGCAGATGAATTATGGTATTTTGGAGGCATTTTGGTGAACCAATTTAGTTGCAATATGCTTCCATTTGCAAAACAGTTTTTGCTAGTGCTTCAATCGGTAATCAACATTATACTAGTGAATACGCATAATTTATTTGGGAGAATTACCTTCTTAGATAAAAAAATAAAAGGCTTTTACAAGTGCGATTCTCATGCACTTCGCAAAAACACAGGTCTCCTCTACAATAACCTATCGGATATTAACTCTTTTAATCAAATCGTTATGTGTTCACTCCGTGTCAGTTGCAGAGACAATCGGTATTCATTTATTTACACCCAATCTGTTTGTACGCAAAGGGGGTTTTGCCTTGCACGGCCGTAAATCGGTTACAAACATAATGCATTAGAAGTTGCTCGCGGAAGCACTAGTGCTCCGCGATGCTGTACATACTTTCTTTCCAATAATCACTCTCTCAAGTGAACACAGGGACCGCTAACTAATCGCAAGTCTACCAGAATAGTAAGCAAATCAAGAATTATAAATAGTAAACTCTGATTGAGAAAAAAGAAACAACGGTTTGCGTGTAAGCCTGTTTCCATGTTTTTACGCGCATGATCCAGAATCCGAAGCCATAAAAGCGAATTAAGGTCGTATAAAATCAAACAGCCATGTCGCACGCCATAACCGTACTTATCCGGTCTTTCAGGAAGAAAACAAAACGGAAATCGGGGAACTGTCAACAGACAGTTGGAACGAACTGTGTTTTGCAACGGACCATTGCTTTTTCCATTACTTTTTAGACAAAACGCGTAATTCTTGACCTTATATTGTGGTAATGATTTCAAACGTTGCGGTGTTGGTTAACTGAGCATATCAATGACAGTGCAGTCTTGTGAACGGTGTTCATTATCCTCGGCCTGTTAATGTGTCTGTTTCCAGAGAAGGGAGTTTATTTTAAGTGGAGAAAACGCCTAGAAGCATTTGTTTTTTTTATTGTATCGCGTTTTGATATATTCCAGGACTTATGAATGCGAAACAATGCATCTTCTGTGTTTCAATTGAGATTTTTTACGCACCAGACTATTGCATATTACACGGAACTACTGAAGTTGTACTGGTGACAATGTAACACTACGATAAATAGTTATAAATTATGTCCTAAATAAATAATTTTATTCAGTCATTCCCTGATGACGGATGCATTGTGATGGTGTTCCATTATTGAAGTCTCAGGTTCGACCCCAACCTTGATCGAGAGACGTACCACACTAATGCTGCATGGAAAGTTTCTTAGAGATATTTGTTTCCAAAATGATAAACCTATTTTCAGTTTCTGGTGTGATTTTTGTAGAGCAAAAATAATAAACCGTCATAAATAGTTTATTACCGAATGACGAATGACAGTCTATGCACCCTTTTTCTTCTCATGGTTATCAAACTGATTTCTACTCCGGTTGTGCCTAAGCATGTGCAGCCACCATGAAAGCTATATAGATTTCGCATTTCGGTCCGTATTTGTCATTCTTGTTTATTATTATATGCACGCGACGGATGAGACTAAACGAAATGAATTCCTTTTGTAGTTTTTGTCTTTTGACTGGTCTGTTGAAATGGAACAAGGGCTCTTAATGTGTCCAATCAGATTAGGCTTTACTCATATATCGAGTAAAAGAAGGTTATCCTATTTACTCAAAACATCAAAATCGTTGCACCAGCAGTTTGCCATCTTGCCAAACAAATCGTTTGCATATCTTAAATTATTTCTACTATTGATTTTTTTAAAGCAATAGTATTGGAGGAATTAGGTAGACTTTTAACGTTACTTTTTTAAAAACAATAGAAAACCAATGAATGTGGTTCACTCATGTAGCCAACCACACTAGAATTTAGGCATAGAAAAATGAATAGAAAAATTTCGTTCTCTATCAACTATGGTCTGATTATGAGTGATTCCATCAAAACAGAAAGAAGACAAATGTCGCGAGATGTTAACATTTCGTTTAATCTTCTCGTTAACATCTCGCGACATTTGTGTTCTTTCTGTTTGATGAAATGGATAAAAGGAACTGAATGGTTCAAATTTCTCATATGAGTGATTCATCAAAAAGTTGATTATTGCATGTACACGCAGAAAATAATCAGAATTTATGAGAATCATGCTAATTTATGAAATTCCCATTTGCTGCAGCACATCAAATTTGTTTTAAGTTGTCAGTTTTAGATGGTTTTTCTAAGGTGTTGGCTGGCAAATTAGTCTAATGTTGCCACGCAACACAGACATTGGAGTGAAAGCATGCGTTTGAATGCGAGAGAATCGCTTATGATAACCAACAAAGAACACTGAACAGCTGTTTCGTCCTGTTTTGGACTCGTCAGCAGTGGGTAGTTCGAGTCCTGACAGGGCCACCGAACATACACACTGCTGACGAATCCCGAAAAGGACGAAACAGCCGTTCAGAGCTATTTGTTGGATGTCACAAACATTTCCATCGCATGTAAATGCATTCACCTAGTGGTAAAGTGACAATTTCCCAAGGAGTGAAGCCCACACCGAACATCATCAATAATGCCTGCTGCCTGTGGAAAACCGAATGGGCTAATCCAAGCACTCACCATCTGGAAAAGCATGCGTCTCCATGCGACTCTATTCCGATAGGCCTAGTTAGAGAAGGCCCCTTGGATGCGCTCCAGAACAGAGCAGGATACACAAAAATAGATTTTGAATTTCTGTTTCATCCCTATCTTACGACAAAAACCGGGTTAAAGGGTATTTTTGAACTTTTCACTGTGTGTTTACCTAAGATCGGATAACAACTGAAGATGAAGAGAACTAGTGACTAGATTGTGATTAAAGGGGCGAATTTTTCGGACTAAAAACTAAACTAATAGCAATAAGAGCAATGAAACAAACAACGTTGTACGTAACCCATAAAGAAAACATTGATCGATTTGGGTCCGCCTTCAAGGTGTACACCTGAAGCGAAACACACAGTATTGTATTTAAACCAGTCCTTTTAGGTCATCTTATTCTTTCCTTGAGGAAAAAAGTTATATCAGTTTGGATGAGCGTGACAAAATCTGGAAAACATAACTGATGGATACGTCCGTTTATAACTAGGCCTTGGATCTTATGAAAAACAATGATCAAACGATTGACCTGGAAATAATCCGGTTGAATCTTAAACAGATACATATGAAAAATCCGTGAAAAATCACAAAACTGCTGGTGATTTAGATCTGCATACCGTAGGTTGCATAAGCGGTAATTCACGTCACGTTAGCAGCATGAATTGTTATGCGATACTGAGCCATTGTTGCTCGCCTTCGAGTCTAGTCTGACTTTGAATTTCATCGGTATCAAAACTGATGTGGATGTCAACCCTTCGAGAGTTAGAGGACAGTGGTTAAATTCGTTGTGCTTTAGTTCAACGATTATCAAAGGATAAACACGAAGTAAAGAGAGCAGTCCAGGTGGTTGACAGTTTCATTTTGAGAAACCTGTACGAAATGAATTTATTTGTATTAAGGAGGAGTTATGGAATACTTTAGACGTTCTTTTTGAATTTGCCTATGTGGTGAACATAACTGATGTGTGTTCAATCGTTTTTAATGCCTTTTCATACGAGATAAACATTATCTACAAGTTAAAGTAGTAAAAGCCTTGTTATGCACAAATACATTGGTGTGGTACTCAATCTATGATTTTACGAATGATGCCATACAAGCTTTTGCTTATTCTGCAAGAATACAGTTTGCTTGTCCGTATTTATTCGTTTTCTCAATTTCTTATTGGTAGCAAACAATCAACAACACCTTGTGCTTCTTAGTCGTGGCCCAACATACGCCATACTTCGTCCTCATCAACCAACCTCCAATTATCCAGTCGTCAGTCTGGAATCACTCAAATTGTGCTCATCAAAGTCTTGGAGTTCGAAAACACCAACATCACCTTAGGTTATCGAGGGTTTTTCATCTAAAGAGCTGTTGCACATGGTCAAGTCAACTCACGATGACTTGCGTTTGTTGAGGTTCCTGTGTTGCACAAACGAACTTCGGTCCCCTTCACTACTATCGGCGAACTGACTAGCTGATATGCTCATTTGTTCCAAGTTAACCCGAAGAGTTTTGGACTGTTAGAGAGAAAACCAATGTTACGATTAAATTATCTTTCTGTTCGTTACAACCAAAACATATCGCTTTTGTGATACAGTATGCCTGAATGCATTTATTTCCTCATCTTGACACGCCTGGGATTAGGGCGCGTGTTCCGGAAGTTGGGAGTCAGTTGTGTAACGCGAATCAGCGCGGTGGTGAAGATTTCTC
>UZAN01039435.1:139440-166146 GCA_900618425.1 Echinostoma caproni | reverse complement strand
CGAATTGAGCCGAGGGCACTATTCATTGGTGCATGATGAGTGCGGTGCATTTTAGACCGGTAAAACCCTATTGCAACATGGTCTCGAATACAGGACACATGCTGTCTCATTACAGATTATTATCCTATTTTAAGTAACGCATGGATTGTGGTGAATAAAAAAATGCAGAGAACAATATGAATTGCAAGGTTGACTTTATCATCTAGTCATTTTTCAGAAGACAGATGGTTTCATCGAATGCGGGGTGAAATACGAACCAGCAGTCATTTGCACAATTTGATATCAATAAGTCNCATTTCTAGTCAACTTGTTTCAGTTCATGAGCATTGAGTTAACTGACAGTGTGTTGTCTTGGTCAGGAAACGTCAGTTTCTGCCGCGTTTCACATGATTTTTTTTGCAATCGTCCAGTTTCGCACTCGTCCGACTGAATACGTGATTAATGAGCTCACTGGTCCGGTGCTGCACACTTGTCATCAAAACAAATGTCATGGAACCATAAAAGCCCCCTCCTCCGCCCCCGAAGAGCGTCTCCGGTATTCCTTCTCGTTATGTTGTCTCCCTCCCTCCCTTCCTCTCTCTCTCTCTCTCTCTCTCTCTCTCTCTCTCTCTTCTCACAGTTATAATCTGTCCCCATTTTAAAGTTGTTTCCTAAAGTGTAACGCCGTCGAGTCATGACTATAGTCCTTAACAAGCAATTTGTGATTGAATGGGTCGTTGGTTTGTATGCCCAGCGCGGATTGAATACGTACAGACAACTATGCGGTCTATAGTGTGTGCGAGAGAAGTGTCCGATTGCCAAACACCCAGCACACACGCCCTCAGGCGAACAACAATGGAGGCAAATTGTAAATGCTCCTCTGTTTCGCGCGCGCGCACAGACAGTTACATGAGCACTTGACCGAATGAATTCCATGATTCTGTTATTGACGCTAAAATTTGATACCATGAAATGCATGAATAAGTAAAATGTAATGTGATATGATTTCCCCGTTCGATTAAACGCCTAACTCACGACAGGAGTTGAAAGCCGGCATGAAAAGTCAACCGACGAGAAGTGAAACAGCAAGGACGGGACCGGAACACAGAAATCAACACAAAGAACGAACAAACGAGGTTCACTGCTCAATCATCGCCACAATCGTAAAATGTCATAGTGCAAACAAGAACTGTGGTATATTGATAATGCTGAAGGAGCTTTCCGTATTTGTAGTAACATTATTTTTTTGGGTGTTTCAAAAATGATAATAAGGAACTTGGCGGGACCAAAATCATGTCGCATTTGGGAATTTGCTTGGGTGAATGAAACCAGACTGCTGATTTCAGTTCGCTTAAAAGACTAGTCGAAAATAAGTGTTACTCGGCTATACACAAATCGTCAGTTAAGCACATCGAAAAAATGACCAGCAGGGAGTAAACAGATTGAATGCCAATCACCCGCCACCACCATCTCAAAGTATATGTCTTCTATGTCATTGTATCCGCGACTTAGCCTCACTATAACACTGACAGTGTATTTTGTATGAGAAAAATATTCTATGCATTGGAAACATCGACACATAGTCTGGAATAACCACAGTGACAAATCCCATGTTTATTTTGACTAATGATCCTTGTCCTGTTTGTTGGCCTGTCATACAGGGACTCCATCGGACAGGTGGATGCACATTGGTTTTGAACCATCTGAATTGAACAGCATTTGATTGTACACAGGTGATCAGCGTTCAAAGCGGAAGCCAAATAGTCATATCGGAATGAGATCGACGAGGACAACTTTCTGTACCGTGCGCATTCGCATAAACACAAACATAAATGTCTACGTCAGTATGACCTTGACAAATATGATCAGCCAGATTTAATTATCAGGCTAACATTGACAAACAAGTCCGGTTCGAATTGGGGCACGTCATTTAAAGAGTACACACTACATTCAGATGCTCAACTCTTACCATAATTGCGCGAGATTATTACTCTATCAGGCAACACATTGACTATAATCTATGAAACAGAATGAACATACATACCTTCGTGAATTGATCACACCCACACAGAATGAGGTATTAATGTTCGTACTGGATTAACCCGCAGAGTAACAAACAACCGGATGCAAACAAAAAGCAAGCTGGTGATGGTTGCACCTTGCGCCTCAACCGTGGTGGAACACCAGCACTTTTTAGAGCTTAAAGATCTAAACTACCTTAAAATATGATTACTTGCATCCGTAACATCTCTGCTCCTACAGTGGTTGGAATTGATAGAAAGAACAGAAAGAGGAAATGAAACTATGTAAGTTTCAATGCACAAAATAAGTCATAAGACCCCCAGTTGAGTGATTACACCATCACACGGTCAGTGCAAGTTCCTATTGCTTGTGTGCACACGCAAACAGAGGCCTGAGGCTAGCATCAGATAAGGTATCGTGAAAAAACCAAACTCCAGAGACCACTCATTTAAATTTAATTATTTGAAGGATACTTTTTTGATTTGTTCAGTCTGTAAACTTTATCGATGCTGGTGTCTGCTTATTTCTGTTCCGGTGTGAGTCCTACATCTTGACAATTTCGATAATTCCTCACATATCCTGGGCAGAGACACAAGAATAATACACACTGCTGATGTGTCCCATCCCAGGACGGAAGAGCTTTTCGGTTTACTTTGTCAATCACTACAGGATTCCAGTGCGTATAAAACGCGTCTGCCTGTGCCAAGTTAATGAACTTCTGAGGATTGAGTCCCGTATCGAAGCAAAATTATATAGTGTTTGTGAATTAGCATGGATGATATACGGGAATTTCCAACTCAGTGTTTGTCTCTGTGAAATGTCCATACATCAATATCCTCGATGAGATTCAAATCCTTCTGTGGACGTGTGCCTCGCCTTTGCACGGAGGTAGGCTACAAAGCGCAAGCAGGCCTAATTTTTGTGATGATTTTTTTCGCGTATGGGTAAATGAAACGCAAGCTAAGAAAATATATGATGAACATCACACAGTTGTTACAGTCTTGTTGAATCACCTCAGGAAACAAGTGAAGGTAACTGCTAATGCGTTTAGGCAAAGTGAGCGAGCTTGATCTGCTGCCTGGTAGTAGTAGTCACGTGAATAAAGCGTTTGAGTTCTGCCTTTCAGGTTTCTGTTTTGAATCGCAGTTGGGTCGATAGATGCGTAATTTCTTCTGAGACGCAACAAGGTTTCAACAAGCTGCAGAGCGTTATCCATCATTTCATTTTGCAATCATTACGACATTACAAGATTACACGTCACCGTAGGTCAGTCACTTCAGGGGTAGATGTTCTTTGAAGAACAAATAGAGCAACGATGAAACAGCTGTTTTTTACCCCGAATCCTCCTAATACTCACTTCCGAGGATCATTTTACGATTACAAAGCATGTATTTCAATTGTCAGCTCCGTTATACTCAGATAATGTTTGAGATAATGACCAATAACTTAATCAAGTCAGTGCTTCTGGCTCTTCTGGCAGCTAGATCAACATTGTTCTTAAAACAGTAAAACTTTTGATTAAGCCAATTACAGATGTCGACACAAATCCATTAGTTCATCTAAACTGTCGTCCTTGTTACGATCAATAAATATTGTAATCGATGTTGATTCGGAAACATAAGCTGAGGCATATTTGTATGAAACACAAATATAGATTTTCTACTAGTCATTTTGTGGCATCTTACTGAAACGAATTGAATCAAACGTATTCGTAATGGTCAGAAGTCTGTCTGACCAATCAGAGTGACTCAAGAGCAGTTTCAGTCCTACTGGTTGTGATAGAAGGATTTTACCCTAGCACAACTTAGTGCATTATGTAAGTGATGTAAGATTGGTGCCTTTCAAAGAAGGAATTCGTCGTATACAGAGCAAATGAAACATAAACTGAAAAACTAGGAAGCACTGGACAGCTATTTCGTCTTGGTTGGGTCTCATTAACTGTGCGAATCCATCGACCTCAGTGGGGACCGACCACGGTACCTCATGGGCAGAACGCAAGCATGCTACCCACTAGGCAGCTGATCAGACCGGTTTTCATCTTCCATTTACACGATGAAGGACAACTCATCGTTATGAGCTTGTTGCTGGTGTCTTTTCCAGTACGGATTCCGAGCGATGTAATTGTTCATCGGTCGGAACGAGATTCATTGGGCAAACTTGCTACAAGAAAACTGTACCGCCTAATTTGTCCTTTATTTAGTCACAAAAACATTAACAGTAATGTATCTGATTTGGGAAACGACCAACCGCACAGTGCGTCCGTCTCCGTCTAGATGCACACACACACACACACACACACACACACACACATACATACATACACGCACCCACCGCTGCCGGTACTCGATCCGGCGTAATTCAGTTTGGACTAATTTGCCAATTTAGACCACCGTCCGGAAATCGAATACTTTTTGCTACGTTTTTGTTCACAATTGCATTTCGGTTTCAATGCTGGACCACATTCAGGTCGTAGTGCGTTGTGCTTTCAAATACACTGACAAAATGGTTTACCAACAGAAAAGTTGTGTTTAAGACAACGAGACCGTGAGATTAGGTTGACAAAACGAAGAGGAAGAAAAACAAAATTTCTGGTACAACGGAAGAGCTACATTTGTTGTTTTTCCTTGTTTAAGCTGTTCATCAATTAAGGGGCCCAGGGAATTGTCCTTTCTATAACAATCTAGGAAAGTAAGCATGTATAGAATTTTAAGTGGGATGCATTGGTCCATGAGCAAACAATGCAAGTTGAATTAAAACGAACTTTTTGGAAAAAAATCAATACTGTTTTCCAAATTTTAATATCACGTGCCTGATCATGGAAACAAATAAATCAGTTAAAAAAATTCACTCCACATTCAAAGGTACACTGGAAAAACTCGAAACAACGTCAAAGCCATAAATTATTTATACTCAACAATAGATCGACAACGGGAATCTTTCGAAGTTCTTGGTCTTTTCAAGTTCCGCACATAATATCAAACACCAGGGGGCTGACTAGAATTGGAGTGGTAAATTTCAAAAACGGAACTGAACTGATGAATCAATAAATGAACCAGGTGGAAACTCTCAGGAAAGTTACCGTTGGTCTTCAGAAAACCGATGCGTGCAAAGAAGCAAAGAAGGCAGATGCTGTTACATGCATATTTTCGTACAACACGAGTTGAAATGGGATTGGTCTATGAAATTAAAAATGGCATGTAGTAAGTTCATTGGTTTGTAATTTATGAAAACCAAATTGGAACCAATACACAAAGTTTTCAGGGAGTACTTGCAGTCCTTTGACTTCCCACCTTCCCATGGTTTGATGGGTCGAAGCTCATGACACCATGATAGCGCAACAGATACCATGACTTTGTCAGTAGTGCAGATCATGTTGTGACCGGGGGAACTGACCAGTCTCTCCTCAGACGTTTTTGCGATTCGAATTCGATCCGTTTGAAAGCACGCTGTGTATGAATTTGAAACTTATTACCGACTTAATGTTCGGTTCTTGTGAGGTAAGATACTCTTGATCTGGCTATGGTTTTCATACACCTAAGGCTCAGTCGCACCAGCTTTTGCTCTTTGATTGTAAGGACTAGTCGCCTATTCCTTCAGTCTACTGAACTTCAGGGCGGCGGTGGCCTGGTGGTAACGTCACCAAATTACCACCTCGAGTGACGTGTGTTCGAACCCCACCACCACCGCCTGACTCTCCCCGTTTGTTTGTTGTATGGCAGCCCTTTGATTGGTCGCTTCCTCCTTCCTGAAAATTGTATCATTGTGTGTTCTATACAAGGAAGTTAAATTAAAAAGAAAAAAATACTTGTTGCACAGGTACGGTGGCAACTGTACAGATTTGTCTTCATATGAAAATACCAAACAGTTTGCTCCCAAGAATGCTTCTGGTCCAGATGGTGATTCCAAAAGGTAGTAAAATGAACACAACTGAAAATGCATACAAACCGCATGCTTAATTTTAGAGAACGGGCAAAGCATAAACACAAGGACTGTTTTAATTGATCACTGTAAACCATCTTGATCCGATGAGTTTGGTTTTCTTTGTTCGGATTGGGTGCTTCAGAACAAGGCAGTTTCCAAGGAGTACGTCGGCTAACTGACAGCCCCGAACGACTGAATAAGTTTATTTTTCAGTTCATCCATGGTATACCCTCCAAATTCTGTACGTTACTTCCCTCTTTGTTTATGAAGCCTGCAAAACACTCAACTCAACGGTTACGTTTTCAATGTTACAATCCATTTCAGTTCCAAGCTGTGTTGTATATAAATATGAGTGGAACTTTGTGTACACGGGGGATCGACAGAAAATGAATCACGTTGTGTGAACAAAGTCTATTTCCGGAGGCCCAGTTCGAAGATGTGAAGTACGGTGAGGCGGAGGGATTCAAATTGGCTGGTTGATACTATCAGTATTTAACTTCGAAATTCTTAAGCCTTCGAATCTATAGACGTAACCGACAATTTATGCTAGGGTGATAAATTACGTTTGGCCAAATTCGGTATCTATGTCTTAGTGTTAAAATACTGCGAGGAAATCTCACTTCATCTATTGGATGTGCTAATAGTAATATCAAACGAAGGGTGAGAATCTAGCGACAGATGTATGCGTGTGTGAATGAAAAAACGCAATCACCATTTAGAAAGTTCATAAATTACAGATTTGATAACTCACTTTGGAGGACGTAAATAAGAAATAAGCTAAATCCTCGATTAGGACAGGATTCGGTTAATTGATCAATTAGTTGAACCGCACAGCTATCAGATCATTTTAAGCTTTAGAAATCAGAAAAGGTTCGCTTTCACCTGCAAAAATATTTTCTCCAATGAAAAGTATTTGAATAAACGCACAGTTTGTCCGCATGGCAACAAGAGTTTGTCCCGTATAATTCCGAGGTTGACAATCAAAGACTACAACATGTTTAAAAGCTAACGGGAGGAAGAACAGTCACACTTTCTCGAGGTTATATGTCGTTTAAGTTGGAGGGAAGAGTCAAAATATTGCTATTTCCATTTGATTGGTTGTATATATTGGTGTTATATGAGGGAAAGTACGCATTGTCCGAATGTTCGAAACCCAAAGACACACCAAAGTGGAGCAAAGTTCCCATGTTTCTCTATCATAAAATTTGTATAAATTGGCTGCTTACTGAGTGCCTCCATTCATCATGAGGCGAATAGGTCGGAGACAGTTAGCATACAACTATTATCATGAGTAAAGTTGATCGTAGTCCCTCTTAACTGATAACCGAATACCAGGTAACTATAGTATTCTTATTGAAGAGCAAGCCGACAGTACTTTATTTTTTACGCGTAAAGAAAAAGAAGCGATGTCGAGTTTCCTCCACTAATCTAATAAAACAGACTTCCTTCCTTCTGGACGGCTCAATCCACCGTGATTCGGCAATGATTTTGCTCCATCGAAGTTCATGTATTCCTACTTCTTGCTTCACCGCGAACTGCGTTTCATTCCAGTTAGTTTGCGCCAATTCTCGATTCAATCGTTATTGTTCCCCCCCTTCCGCACACTACGACACGTGAGCGTGTGTGAGCGTTATTTTTGCCCTATTTAGTTAATTTGAGCTTAACCTACAGTTTATATTGATGTCTTAGGCATGGACACAAATATTGGTGGGCTATAGCGCGCATCAGTTCACAGTTTATCTACTTGTTCTGACCAATCGTGGCATGTTCAAGCCATTACAAATGCAATCGAAAGGTAGTTCTGCCTGGAATCATCGTACCGGAAATATTTTGTACCAAATCCAATTTCTTGCCGATGATAATATGATGTTGTTTGGTGGATCAGGGAACGCAAGTGTCGCATGTGTGGGTTGTGAGAAAATCAGTAAGCTGGGGTGGACATTATTAAAATCAGTAATTCAGATTGAACATGCAAAATAAAGAGCTGGATTTGAAAAGTTCCTAATAATCTTCGGGGTCTGTAAGTTATTTTTATGAAAAAGATTTCATCAAAACAGAAAGAAGACGAATGTCGTGAGATGGTAACATTTCGTTCAATCTTCTCAGTCACTGAATTAAAACAAACAGGCACATATATAACACATGGGACCAATCAATTATGGTGAACAAACGTGTACAAGCATACAAAGATTACTCAATTTAGATGTAGAAGGTCAACTCCACTGTAAGTGGATTGCGTGTATCAAAACTTCTGTGGGCACAAGGTCGAGTAGTGTAATCAAATGAGCATTGCTTCACTAATCGCCAAAAGTTTAGCACTTCGATTAAGTAATAGTGGTTTGAAAGACGAAGTAGGGTCAACTGTGTGTCTTGCTGCCACGACATGTTTTGTAACAGATGATCCTGGATTTCTTGTGATTACTTGGTCATCATTTATCGGTTGCGTCATCGATCTCACCAACCACTTTGAAATATGTTCGGCCGTCCGTTGCGACAGCTGACGGTTTGTTCTGTGTATGTATGCGTCACCGCAACTGTAGGTGAACTGGTATACAGTGTGTTGGACGGAACTGATCTGCCAGCCATGTTTATGTTTGTCTAAATCGATTCCACGTGTGGAGGCGATGAGTCTGAGTTGAGCAGCTGGGGATATACAGTCTACAGCTGACATCAACGTACTGCTTATTCGATTACATCACCCTACCTTGTGCGCACAGAAGTTTTGATACACGCAATCCACTTACAGTGGAGTTGACCTTCTACATCTAAATTTAGTAATCTTTGTATGCATGTACACGTTTGTTCACCATAATTGATTAGTCCCATGTGTTATATATGTGCCTGTTTGTTTTAATTCAGTGACTGAAAAGATTGAACGAAATGTTACCATCTCACGACATTCGTCTTCTTTCTGTTTTGATGAAGTCAATTTAAGGAATTCAGTGCTTCAAATCTCTGAAAAGATCTCAATTTAATATTCTGGTGCATATGGGATATAGGGGTTTTACCTTACAGTGAAATACAGTGAACTTGGCGGTGGTGCGAAGCGGTTAGGTCACCAACTTTTGACCTAAGAGTCCCGGGCTCGAACCACTCCACCGCCGCCCGTCTTCCCTGGCAGCCTTTGTATGGACGCGACTCCCTTCCTGAATGTTGACTGTACATTTGTATATTCAATAAATGAAAAAGGAAGTAAAAAGACATCTTTTTAACTGATCAAACAATGACATTCCAAATAAACGAAGCTATTTTTTATGGTCGTTTACAATAGATCGGGTAGTTTTGATTCAAGATTTCCGTCTGTTAGATAAAGGTTAGTACAGAACCTCACTTGAGGTTGATCATAGAAAACGTTTAGACCTCATTATATATTATTTTTTTCACGTTTATTCAATTTCTGAAGAGGTCAAGTCCAGTGTCGAATTGGATCAATTACCACTCAACAGCTGGGATTTGAATGCATTCAAAAAACGTTTTTTGAGTTAGAAACAGGGAAAAGTTATATACTTCGACAGTGATCGTCAGTGATCAGGGCACACCATTTATTAGAAGAAACCTTTGAATTCTGTTTGGCAGTCAACTTGGTGGACTCCATGCAAAGCGATTGCCTCCAGTGAACAAAACAAAGAAAAGGGCGAATACAGCATTGACAAAATGAAGGTACAATACTTATATAGTGCCAGTGAGTCATTTTTGTACCTCGCATCAAGACCGACAGACATATGAGACTTTGTCTCTATTCTTGGAATCGATTTGGACAAACGTGTAAATGGTTGGCAATCCAGTTCTGTCTCACACACTGTATACCAGTTCACCTGCAGTTGCGGTGACGCATGCATAAGCAGAACCAACCGTCAGTTATCACAGCGGATAGCCGAATACATTCCAAAGTGTTTGATGAAGTGGATGACGCAACCCAGTCCCAGTGATCGAGTGGTCACATGCATCCCACGGTCACCAGAGCAGAACACGTAATGACAACTAAGCGCACAGTTGATCCCGCTTCTTCTTTCACAACGTCGTTGCGTAACTGCAGTGCAAAACTGTTGGCGATAAGTGAGGCGTTGCTAATCAAATTACATAGTCCCGTTCTGTGCGCCCAAGACTTATTGATCCAATCAGTTCACTTGCTGTGGAGTTAACCTGTGTCTTTTATTCTAATAGCCCTGTCTAATTGTACATGTTCGTACACTAGGATTTACAAATTCAATGTGCTATAAATGTGCATTCAGATACGATGGAAACGTTTGTGATAACCAACAAAGAGCACTGGACAGTTGTTTCGTCCTGTTTGGGACTCGTCAGCGGTGCGTACTTTTTGTCCCTGTCAGGACTCGAACCGCGATCAGTTGGTTCAGGACTTCAAATCCTAACCCTGACAGGGACACAAAAAGTACGCATTGCTGACGAGCCCCAAGCAGGACGAAACAACTGTTCAGTGCCCTTTGTTGGTTATCAAAAACATTTCCATCGTATCTGAATGCATTGTCTCGTGGGGAATGAACGATCTCCTAAGGAGTGAAACCCACACCCAAGACCAACAAGAGTGCTTGGTGCCTCTGAACAATCCAAGCTTGACACTCTAAAATGCTATAAATGTGCTTGTTTGTTTTGTGTCAGCGACTGAGAAGATTAAACGAAATGTGAACATCTCGCGACATGTTTTCTGTCGGTCTTGATACGATGGTTAAATGGAACCCAGTATTTCATTCTTATACATAAATTCTTATTGTGCATTTTACTGAGGTTTTTTTACAACTGACGCACCAAAAACCGTCGTGGATATCGAGAAAGCGTAAATTTTATGGGCAAGGTACTAATAGAAACAAAAACATGACTATATACTATTACAAATATGTTGCGTCTGATATGGGGAAACATTGCGCGTTGGGAAGAATAAATGCGACTAAAGTCAGGGTGTTGCACGTGCTTGATGCAAAGATATTGTCTTACAGTGATGTAGAACGAACTACTCTAAGAATGGTATTCCAAATTAGCAAAGCCATTTTTTCCGGGTGTTTACAGTTCACCGCGCATTTTCGACGAGAGGCCTCTATTTGTTAAAGCAAAGATTTCGAATTTAAGTCCCCACAAAGAATGAGAAGTTCTTGTTGTTGCCGACAAGAATGTAACTTGTTTTTATTGCAATTTGTGGACCCATAAACACAAATTCCACTGCAAAAAATACAGTTTATTAACTTATAATATTACACGTGCCATTTACTAAGCGCAGCCAAATGTGATGATGATGATGATGAGATAAAAGCCGTTCGATTTACTGTAACAATCTCCATCGGGCTTGGATTCCAGAAATGTTTATCGGTAGAATTATAATCCACCGATCTTCCTAGTTCCTCAAGTCATAGGAATCTTCCAAATTTACCTGATTCTGTTGGACGGAATGGAATATTCATTACTTTATCAAACTTATGGCTCACGCGGAGAACAGTTTCATCGACCATATCTATGAGATTTCACCGACACCAGATCCCGGGGATTTTTCTTTGGTCATACTTATCTTCATGGACCTCACTCCTAGGGAATTCTTTTCTCTCTCCCTGCAGTTAGAATGTAATTGATAAATTGAGGTTTTGTCGTTTCAAAGCATCAGGCAGCAGTATGAACCTCCTGGCTACTAGCCACCACGGCGGATATTTTTGTATCTATGGTAAAAATAGAATAATAAACTTCCAGGTTTGAAGCAGAAACAGTTGATACATGGAAGGTAAAATTTAGAATGGAAAATTGCTTTGCATGAAATTGATTACTCTTATTGGGTTCACTTCTGAAACAGGGGTGATTACCGTGTGTTAAAATGAAGCTTTCATCAGCAACTCATGTAAAATATCTGTACTATTAGCAAATAGTACAAATAAATACTTTCTAATTATAGCAATGTGTATACCATGTACCCCTATTAAATTCATACCGAAACTAACGTATTATTATTATATGTGCTTATGTATGCTATTTACATATTTTCATAATTTGTTCCCTCCACACACAATTTCTGTACTGGGGTGCAGGTTAGTGTTTTAGTTCAATCGTGCTGATTTGTTTGGACAAGTGAAATGACCTTGAACACATACCGGTAGCAATCAATATGCACGTTAGTGGATACGACGTGTTACTTGTACTACATAAACGTGAACACAACAAAACAAAGTTTGTGTGTGTGTGCGTGTGTGCATAATCGGAAGCGCCTTTTTTGAAGCGGTGGAAGAGGCACGAAAATGAAATGCACACCATAGAAGTGCTCTGTCATTTAGAAGCATTTGTCGGATGAATCAGTTAATGAATTACTCATATGCAGCGTAACGGGAACAAAACTTTAACCAATCAAACGCAGAGAGGGAGAAGGAGATAAATCTTTTCCAAAAGAAATAGACCCCCACATCATGTATCCACTGTCCACATTTGAGCCCAGTTTTGTACTGAGAATACATACACATGGTCTGAGTCCAATTGTACTAGCGGGATGAGGGACAAAAATGAGTGGAAAAATTTGTGTAGAAACGTATTTGATAACATCGCGATGATTGCTACACCGGTATATCATTTAGCATAATAAACTTCTAAAGACAATTTTGCAGTGCGTGTGATAAAATTTTCACTTGGTTTTTTGCGAATAAAGAAGTTTTTCGCATAACAACCAGCATGACTACGGTTGCAGTCGCACGCGCGTTCTTTATATTTTCATTGTTTCAATCGGACACCTCGTGTCGGTGATGTAATTTGCAAGACACGGTCAGTGTGAGGTGGGTGGGTAGCTTGAATCAAATGAAGCGCAGCCGGTGCAATGCACCAATTTCAAAGTGGTTATGAAGGCAAATGCAGAACCGGTTGGGAAGTGTCACACACGGTGAACTCTGTTTGCCCAACCCCGAATGACGGACTGGCCCAGATTTTGCGCTTGAATACACTGGTACTACACACATAGCAGGGCCCTGACTTCCTGTAGCGGCGGGGCTGGATAAATGTTCTCTTTCTCTCTCCCGAACACTTTAACTGGGTCAGTGACCTACCTGGGTGGGCGATATGCATGGGTGCAGTGGGCAACCGAACCGCTATTGTGCGATGCGCACGCGAGGCCTGGAGCCATGCAAAGCCACACAAATGATTGCACCGCTTTTATGTGAAAGGCGATACACTGCGCCCTCGGTTTTATTTTCGCCCGGTCTGAAAAAATAGTATTAAATTTATGGATTGTCATTTTCACTCTCGGCTGTCTTTGTTATATTTGGCTCCCTAATACCGGTGTTTCGGGCGGGTAGAAACTAGACTCCGAAATGCCGAGACCAACCTCTGCGCCATTGTAAAGAAAGAAAGCGATTGAAAATAGCGATGTAAGAATAAACGGTCAAGTGGATTGGTAACCTTGGTAACCAAGCAGATGATTGGCAAAAGTGAAACCAAGATAAAATCATCAACAATCTGGAATTGTACACGGAACAAATACTTATGAAGATGTTTGACTGACGGTTAGTCAACCAAAGTTCCGCGATGCGTTTGTGAATATCGAGGTTTCACTCTGTTTAAAAATGGTGTGACACACAAATGTCCGATTTACAATGTTGCTTCAATGCTGCCCCGATGCCAACAAGAGGTGCTTCAGAATAGGGTTTAACGCGAGAAAAGTTTGGGTGGAGAACGGCTGTTGATGACAAAGAATTAAAGTGGTCAGCGCATGCACTGTTCGTTGGAGCTGTTTAACTCCAAATAGGTCTCAGAAACCAACTGAATCGTCGTTCAAGAAGGTGGCAGAAAGAAAGCTGGGATTAAATGAGAATTATAAACAAGGGTATCAGACAAGAAGTGTGTCTATCAGCTGCTTGGGTGATAGCGAGTTACTCAAATGAGAAAACTGTATATAATTCAATTGGAACCTATTGCCATCAAATAAATAACCGGAACATTTGAAACTGGCGATGGAAATGGCAAATTTCTCCGGTGTAACGCAAATATTTTTGACAATAATTTTTCAGTAGACGAGTACTATGTGTGATTTTGTCTGGCGCGCCCGGGTAAACTTCAACCACAACGATATCTTTAACAAGGTTATTCATTGTTCGAAAATTGCGGATGGGTTGTTTAGGACAGAAGTATTAAATCTGTGTTCCTGAAGTGTATTTTTGGCGATTGTTTCCACCCATGATTCGTGCTGAGTGATCTGTAAATATGTATATTTCGAGTTGGTCTTAGAAACGCCTTTGAGGCAGTGGGTGCATTCAGAATATCTTCCAGCTCTACGATGATACAAGTCTACTGTTTTGGGGCAAGAATGGAAAATGACTGTAGTGATCCCAGCTTACGGGATAACACAAACCTCGGGGCGACAAGTTACAGTTTCAGGACAATTGTGATGAGTCCTCAAAGTGCCTAAGCATTACAACGTCTGGACAATGAACCATAGGCCGATTGTGCAGACCAATCAGAAGTCATGCTCTACAGACAGAAGCTGTACAACGCCAAGAATGCGAGCACGCAGGCCTGGTGGAATCTACATGAGTGAGATTACCTTTTAACTAATGCTACTGTCTCCTTGTTAGCATTGCGCTGTCATTTTGATTATCTCTTCAGACTCAATTGCGTTTTTTTACACTTTCACTGTATTTGCTAATAATCCACCCATTTGGATGCATAAAGCTCATTTTAACTTGTCTTGACTGTTTAATATTTAGTAGTTCAGTCTTTAGGGTTAAAAGATGATTAAACGTAGCCGTCAGTTGATTGCACATCTCTACACCGAGCCCTACATCTCAACTTTGCGTTTATTGCCGAGGAGAGACGTGGTCATAACGACAGCTCTTGTCATGTTCAGAACCAGGACGGACATTTACGGTTGGTGCAGCTATGGCAATTCATGTTAAGTTGAAATGCTGGGATATTGAACACAAAAGTACCACCGGTATTTTGAGTCTTATTATTAAACCAATTGTAACGATCGCACCGTTTGGATTTCCTGAAGTAAAACAGTGGTTTACAAAATACTATCCTTTATGTGTCTACAGCATTTCTCAGCCTTCCCCCGTAATAAACGGCACCCAATGTGAGTTGTTTTTAACCTGGTGTAATTCAGGCATTTTCGGTTGTATAAGCATGGTTTTTGGTCAGTTTCTCATATCTACAACTAACGGTACAACCCCGCTCGATCAATGCATTCCAACGGTCAGTTTATTCGCTCTGCAGTCTTTATTATTTAGGGCAATGAGCAGCATACCCGTGTAAGCCCCGTCACCACTGAATCGAAGTTTCGATCAAATGTATTCTTTCCCCATAGCCCCTTAAGGTGCTCATCCAGAGGCCGTTTAAAAGCAGCGTTGGTCCTCTCCACCACAGTCACTCGAAGGGAATTCTAGAGCATTTTTGAGCTCCGTGAGAGTCAGTAGACTAACGGAAGACCAACCGACTGAATGTTATGCAAAATGAGAGTAGTGTCCCGACGTGTGTTCCTCCGTCCCTAGTGGAAATTTTGCTGGAACTCCTAGCCCATATCACTCCATATCACCCACTCCGATACGCAACTGGGGACAGAGCAATAGCCTGTAGATGACCTTTATAGCTGGTTCCACGTTGTCCAATTGTGATGGAAGGTGGTACAAAGAGGTCCCCGGCTAGAGAACGAATCAAGAATGGGGCCCATCCAACCAGACGCGCAGACGTAGCGGCTGCAAGTACTTCTAGAGACAATGTTGACTATCACCCGAAACGAACGAATCAGAAATTACAGCCCAACAGACAATCCGCAGCTAGCCAGAAAGATATACACCGAATGCCACTAGGTCGGAGCTGTCTACCAACGTATCTCGCGTGACAATCGGGTCAAACCAGTTGGAACCGCACGCGGAAGAAGAGGTAACGTGCTAAGTGTGGACCAAAACAAGTAGGGATTGACTAACAGAAAGAGGCATGAATCATCCTATCACGCGGTTGAGAATTGAATGTATATAATTGAACGCGGTTGTTTTTGAAATTGGATCAATACACATTTACCCAGCTAGCTCGCCTTCTCGCTACACAATGACAGCACGTCGTACATGCTTCAATTTAGCCATTTCACTGGCCGTGCAGGGCTATGTCGCGACGCTGTCATATTCAAGTCTTGGTCTGATGCGGTTGAAGGCGTCAACCGTAAGCTGACTGAAAGATCTCTCAATGGGTCCTAGAATGCTCCACTCATTGGCACATACCCTATTTGTGTTTTCTCGGGTCTTCAATGTCGACGTCACCATAACTCTTAGGTCTCTTTTGCACGATGTTCTGATTAATGTGGTTCCCTGGAAGCTGTAGACTACCTGAATCAGCACGCCCCAGGTGCAGGTAAGCACACGTTGCGTTGTTGACTGGGCGTGCCCAGGTGTCCGCCTACTGAACCAGGGTGTTCAGATCTTTTTGTAGAGTGATCGAATCCCCTGTACCCTCGATTTTACACCCTCGTGACAACACTAATGCCATTCATTTTCTGGTCAATTGACGGTGTCTGCCTTTCATGTCCGGGGAACTAACTAAATTTGTATACTCGGTCATAATTTTGATAATAAGATAACAACCAGGTGACAGGCCGTTCTTATGAACTTGGAATTTCCGTCGGTACGACAGGGTCAACATCTGTGGTCTGGAAAGAGCTGCAGAGGTGTACTGCCCGGGTTATTTGACGAAATATTACTCCCTTGCATTCTGTGAAAATTGTACGCGGCAAAGGTACAATGGGTTCGTAAACAGTGAAGGTTTGCATGCTTGTTCATTAGCCAATCAAACACCATTCCAACCAACCATGCGTATCTATCGATCCAAATGGGAGACGAAACCGGGACGTAACTGGTCGAATTCAAACATAGTATACCCTAGACTGCCGGGAAGCTGATCGGGCCACTTTTCAACGTGAATATACACAATATACAACAACTCATATTGCGGGTTTTATGCTGGTATCACACCTTTCGGATATCAGCTCTGGCCTCGGAGGTTATGACTCGCAGAGAACCAGTTTTCAAACATGACGGTTTGTTACGCGATGTTTTGTTCAGTCGGCTGGTGGAGAGCATTACCACGCGTGACGGGACAAGATTTGCACACACTTTTTTGATTTTTACCACATTTGGACTGAAGACTATAGATCCGCGATCGGCCAAATGTTGCCCGAGTTCCGAACAGCTGAACCGTCGCGTGCCTGACTGGATAAATCCGTACTCAGAGAATTGTTGATATCCAGTTCGGTACAAAACTGAAAAACCATGCACAGATTTCTGTCAATAATTGATTGTATCCAAATGTATGATGCGACCAAATGTTTCCTTTTTTACCTCTGAGGGTGTGTGAATTAAGTGGTCACATTGTCGGGACAGATATTTTGTTCCGGTTTCTACAATTAGAACAACACAAAGCACGTGTCCGTGATAAAACCCACGACCGGGGAGAGTCTCCGTTAAAATATTGGCCCAGCAAAAGGATGTAAAAACTTGATTGAAATACAACATAAAGTATAAGAGGAAATACACTGGGAAAACATATCACTGTACATCAGTGGAGCATAGCCCCACTATATGCTTCAAACCTCCTTCAAACACCTTTTTGGCATTGTACTCAAAAGTGTTTCGCACGTTGTGGTGCTAATATTTTTCAGCTTTGCTTAGAAGGCGGTCTGCAGTGGTACAATAAAGGAACCATAGGACTCCGTATTTTATAGTGATCGCTTAGAGAACGATTCCCGGACTTTCTAATTTGGGTTGAGATTAGCATTTCGGGTTGGGCCGGTGGGGCGGGTGGGGTGGTAGGGCACATTCAAACATGGATGATAAGAAAAATTAACCATGGCTCTGTGATATATACTGTGTATCACGTGACGCTTTTGTTTTGACGACGATACATTTTTTGTGATGAAAGAGAATGAGAGATGATATTTGTGCTTACTACTACCACTACTACTACTACTACTACTGCTTGAGGTAAACCAATCAAGGAAAATGCATCACACGCTATTATTCTTCGTCTTTGACCTCACTGGGGTTGTAATTTGGCCGCGCAGATCGGGCTGAGCGAATTTCACTACAGAATAAAAATTATTCTCATTGATAGTTTCAGAAAAACCGACGCTGTCACCGAGCTAATCCCCAAGAAACCCATCTATTTAGATCCAACAGAGATATTCGGTAAAGTTCCCGATGAATAGTTCATGTTAAACTTACTAATCGGAGCTCCATTTTGAATGTTGTAGCATTGATTCTGGATCAAGGCGGATGGAATAACTGCACGGGCTATACTCACACTCAAAGCGTTCAGAGGTCATTAGGTTACGGCAAACCATACCTTTCTTACACCTGTGCGAGTATAGAGACATGACGGGTGCAAATGCATCACGGGATGAATGCTATGACCATCCTACTTGTGCTAAGTTGTTCCACCATGCCATTATTAAGAACGCCACCAATAAGATGTCGAATTATTCTTCTTGGAATACCGAACATGGAGGTGTCAAATCCCGGGTACTTGACTGGCATCAAACAGATACGCGCATATTGTTGCCTGACAGACGTTAGCGAATCACCAGGATGTGATAGAAACTAGTGCACGGTTGGCAGTAGCCCAATATATCAATTATGCTTCTATCATACCTAAAGTTGTATCACGATTCACTGGGTAATATAAGTTATATGCTAACTGCAAAAGTTGTTGTGAGTAGTATGTTTGGATTGAGCAGAATAGAACGTGATTGGCTGTTTATCTAAATAGTTAATACTGAACAAGACCTATTAGAGTGAATTACTGTGTTCAAAGTGGTTATACTAGGGGAAATCCATCGTCGAACCGTTGCACTTATCATCCTGTTTGCTTCTGGGGATTCTGAAAACCTATTGCAAATAAAACTTTTTGTTGTATTTGTGCCCATTTACTAATACCGTTATCGTTGTTCGTAATGAATAACTGTGGTGATCCAGGCCTACACGATGGCGCCTACCCTGGAGCGACGCGTTACAGTTTCAGTACATTGGCGATCAATCAAGTTTGAATGCTGACGTCAGTAGCACGTGCATAGCTTCTGAATACACGTCATTGGTGGATGGTGCCAGCCAATCGTAGACAATGCAGACAGAAGCAAGATTATGCAAGCAGTGCTGCAATCCAATTGGTGGTTGCCGAGGTAGCCAATAATCTCCTTTTGTACATATTATTTAATCACCTTCATTTATTCTAATAAACGAACTACTTACTGCCTGTCCTCTGGCCTTTTCCTCGCGTCTGGTTCTCGTGGGACATTGCTTCTGCGATCCAGTCCGTGATAGTCGATTATTGATTTGGGTCCTGTAATTCATATTGCGTGGTTGGTGTTCCGAATTCCGTGCGTATTACTACTACTACTACTACTACTACTACTACTACTACTACTACTACTACTACTACAACTCTACTACTACAACTCTACTACTACAACTTCACTACTACAACTCTACTACTACTACTTCTTCTACTACTACTACTACAATCATTACAATTACTCCCCTCGTACCGGCAACGTATTGTGGTTTTATAACATTGTAACTATTTCCGAATTTCCTCAATGAAAGTTTCTTAGATTTTTATTAGATGGAAGAGGTTGACCATATTTTGAATCAGTCGCAATTCCGGATGAGCCCACATGCTACTTTGTTGGTCCCTCACCCAATCCACATGATAGTTGCATTTTTTCTCTGCAAATTTCACGAAACTCATCTTGAAAAAATGTCTGAATTTTTTTCAATGAATCATTTGTTGCCATTAGTGACCGACTGATTTAATGGCCGATGGGAGAAAAACCACCGAGAATGATTTTTGTCTTCTCTAAACGGGAACGAAAGCAGTCATTAGAGCCAATCCGAATTCGGAGACCGCTTGCGTAGCACAAATCATACGGTGTATCGGGAAGTTTGCTGTCTGATATTTATAGATTGCTACTTACGTATTGATCGACTGGAGCATGAGCCACAGGATTCGAACACTTTCTTTAGTTGGTGTTTCTGTTTTAAGAAAGGGGAAATTGACTGTTCAGTTGTCTGTTGTACGCCCTGTGTCGGGGCGAGGGGGGGGAGCATTAATTATGAACTAGTGCAAACTAGACTGCTAAATCCTGTCTTTGATACACTCGGTGATAATCAAATAAAGATCCTTTCAAACAGACTGCACAAATCTGGTGAAAGAACCAGTTAAAATGGGGGCTGAACAGAGAATTCTGAGCGTTGGAAACCAAGAGACAACCTCACGCATTCCATTCCATCGACGTGGTGTTCGTTGTTCATGTCAACGGATAGGCTTTTGCAGAGCCAAATTTCTCCCAATAGTTGAGAAAAGTGCTCAGCCTATGAATTAACATGCGGCGACGAGAACACCCAAAAATGCGGACATGCTCATCCAGATTGTGTTAGGTCTCTTTGTTTGGTATCTCTTTAACAGCGTAATCAAAGGTTAAGAACAAGGGTTATTAAATCTGAGCGCCACAGAAAGTGGTGCGTGAGCCCATGTGTATTAATATGCCAAGGGCTAAATATCTGTATTCTGTTTCCGCATTTTGGTAGTGGGTTTCGCTTTTCGTTTTGTCAGTGATCGAAAAAATGGCTGGCTTAATTGTAGCAAAATATAAAGGTACAAGGTAATGCAAAGTTACCTTTGTGCTTGGGTTTATAGCTCCAGTTCCAGTATATTTAGCTGGTTTCGTAATCAATCAATCTCGTTTCGTGGAATCCTGGTGGCCCAAGAATGTCATCTCAGATAATAAAGTGTGAAAGCAACCGCTGGAACGCTTCAATATTGGCAAAGCTGCTGATTATCCGTTGTACGCTGAAAGACTTAAAGAAACCAACGAGATGTGAGCCAAGCGAATCATTTCTCCTCTAGTAATCTGTGCTTTTGGATACATTTTGCTCTACTGCATTAAAGGTGTAAGAGATTTCTTCTTACAAAAGGGAGATGAAAATTAATGCTAAACCCTAAAACTGGTATGAAGTCTGTTCAGTGTACCAAGTGATAATACTTGACGAGTGGAATAAACCTGTTCCAGAGAAATTATAATCAAATCAAATTTTTGGGTGCATAATCCTTTGTTCAAAGTGCTCAAACACAATTGTGAAATCAATTTCATTCGAAAACGTTCCACGGGTCCGCTTGCCAATCACTTATGAATGGTGATCGATACTGGGATTGACATTTCAAATTCCAGCCGTAGCCATATTGATCAAGCTCGATTTGTAGCACTTACTTTGATTGTGCAATGTTTGTCAAACCCCCTATTGCAGTCTCGTTTGACAAATGGACTCATTCCAACTGATTGATTGTACGGGAATGCATAATTCGGTTAGCCCAGCTTCACTTCCAGAGTATAAATTTATGCAGTCTGAACGTAACAAGACTAATTTATTTATTCCTATCATTTACATCACTTCCTCTTTCCTCTATCTGAACCGCTNCTCATTTCGTCCAAGCCGTAACACCGATTGTAATCTCCCTTTGTTTAATTTTCACCCTAAATGAATACTTGCGTCACTCTTGAGGGACTTTCTTCATTTTATTTTCGTTTTTTCTTTTATGGAATATACAATGATACAATTTTCAGGAAAGAAGAAGTGGTCATTCAAAGCGTTGCCATACAATACATCATGAGAAGTTAGGTGATATTGGGACTCGAACACACGTTCTGCGGGTTACCACAAGGCCAATATCACCCATTTCTCTGTACTCACAGTTCACCAGTTACGTATAGGCACTCGGATGATGCAAGACGCCACAAAAAGGAGACAAGTTGTTGAAAATCTAGTAAAATGTTACCTATAAGAATAACAATCTCCATAAACAGTCCCGGATGTCTGTACTCGTCGATTGTGCTAACCTGAGACTTTTGTTCCATCAAGGGGTTAGCGGTCGACAGTGTGGCTCAAGGGTTATGCGTTTTGGGTATCAGCCCGATTTTTCACAGAACGAATCCCGGTTGGAACTCAAAAAAGGCATTGCTGACGAGTTCCGAACATGGATGGACATAATCTTTATCGGTCACCATAACAGATTACGTCGCTGATAAAGTTTTAAGTTTGTCCTGAAATGCATCCTTATGCTCAGAAGTTCATGGTTGTACAATTATGATGAATCGAGTGAAATTATGAAAATGTCGTAATTTAAAAATATCAATTCTGGTTTATAAAATAATGTTTCAGCAATAGAGCTCACACTACCGTCTCATGGACAGTCAGGTTTATGCACTCATTTACTCATTCAATCACTCACCCACCCACTCACTCACTCGTTCACTTGTACAGTAGCTCACACTGTCAATCATCGACGAACTGCCTACTAGCCCTCGTGGTCGAATCCACCCGGGGTTTAGCTTTCTCCAAATCCGATTCCGTGCTTGTTAACCACGTCTTCATAACGGAAAAGCAGTGTTTTTTTAAAGGCAGTATTTGATGGATTGAATGAATTCCTGAAAAATAGCTTTTGCTGTTGATTTTGACATCCGCAGACAACTGTTCGCACACTGAGAGATTTATTGTCCAAACTACCATGCACTGCACACAGCACGATTTCCCCCTACGATAGAAGAAAATTTGTGATTAAATAAACCTTTGGCCTGAACTAACCAATATGCAAGTTTCTATTGATGTTTTCTTCAATATTGACAGTGCATGAAGTACTGATTTCTCATCTCTATTGACCGATTTCTACTTGTATTTTGTTTCTTTTCAGGAATGAACAATTGTGTGAGTAACTATGATGGCCTAACCAAAAAGTTGTGTTTTCAATTTTCCCGATCACCTGTGCTAATTGCGGTGATCATGTGACCTATGTTCACTGAATCCTGGAATACACAGATTGATTCATTGTAAATTGTTCCGTCAAGTTAGTGCTCCTGAATGATTTCGGAAATTCACTATATTGTTCATCAATCTGTAAAGGTCAATTATCACCCTGGATAACTTTGCTAATAACCAAAGCTCAGATAGACAATGTCACGAGTGAGAACTCAGAAAGCCACTGAAAATGTCTTTTTGGAGGTTAGATTGCTGAGTCATCATATGCTTTGACAAGGGGCTAGCTTTCTAACAGTTGTAGTATGGCGATACATTGTTGAGGGTCATCATTGTGCTGCATAATGTCACATTATTTCAATGTAACTAGGCCTTTATCTAGACAGTGGGCATTGGGAATGGAACAATAAGTGGCGAGGAACTTTCCATGAATGGAATTTCTACTTCATACGAGGTCGGTTATGTCGTGCAGAAATAGGATAATCGTGTAACTGTTTAACAAGATGCAATGACAGAAGACGGTCAAATCAAGGTGACTGCAAGACTATTTTGATAGAATGAATCACTGCTGAGAGAACATACGATAAAATATGTAGACAATAAAACGGATAGGACACTTCACTCCCCCAACACTGAAGGCCTTGACTCGATCAGCTGCATCGAACCAGCTTCCTTACCAATCGAAGGTTGGGTAAGGAATTATGCTTTACTGTAGGAGTTTGGTTGAAGTAAAAGCCGTATAATTGCATCTGTCAAGATGTTCGTTCAACTTGTATATTAAACAAATGGTTCCGGTTTGTGGACATCTATTTGTGTTTTGTAATCACACGTGCATGTTAGGTATACAAGTGTCGATCAAACACCAGTCCGGATTTACAGATATATTTCAGTTTCCGACAGCATAATTACGTATGGATAGCCATAGGTAAACAGTATTTATTGCGAAATTTATCTCCCACTACAGTTGTGTTCATTCACTTCTTTTACTCTTTGAATTCTCACAGTGGAACTTCGAACGTGAAGTAAGCGGCTCTTGTAATAGGCGTTTTGTAATGTGGCTATTCCCAAATGGGATAAAACATCTGTGAGAATTCGGTAAACACGAGTAGTGGTGGAGCAACGTAGCGGAGGGGCTCACAAATCTAGCTTATCAGCTCCTGGTTTGTGCAGGTATCTCTATTTCAAACAGAAGCATAATTTATCACATAGTCAAAGGAATTTTTCCAGGACGACAACAGTGCGTAGGAAGAAATTCAAATTGAGCAAAGCTAAACGATGTCTAAATTAGGTCGCAGCTGAGAAAAAAGCGGAAAATAGCGGATACCGGGGATAGTCCGGAAGGATTAATCTCAATTTTCGTGTGACATCATTGGGAATACGCTATTCAACTTTGAATTTCAGCTGACGTTAGCCAATGTAAAGCAGTTATTGCACGCCCAATAAACAAGGAAACATACTGATTTTAGCAATGCATTCAAAACGCGCATCCCGTTTGGGTTATTTCACTGATGAATACCAAGCGATCGACTGAGTATACACTTGATCTGAGAAAGGTGATCTGTTGACCTAGTTTTCTAAGGAAATTTACTTAACCGGTCACAAAAAGTAAATACTCATCCAACCTGATGAGTCGAGTGGGAAGTGAATATTGGATTTCTTGTTTTTGGGTGCTCGTGAGCGACACTCTGAACAGTCAGTGTTAAGCTTTTGCACTGAACAAGCAGGTTATCGGGACTGCCACTTTCGAAACCCACGTTCCAAGATGAAGAACCTTACGCGAGGTTGGTTCTAGACCTCAATACATAATATTTTCTCTTGTTTAAACAGTTTCATGATTGCGAAGTTACAAGCGCAAATTCATTCACCCATTCATTCATTCACGCAAATTCATTCATCCGGCTACTCTGATCCGAATGTGATCGAGAACGTTTCCCCTTGTGTTGAAGTCAGAGGTAAGTTCAATGCTTCGACGTGACCGTTAGTGGACGGAGTGTGGCATGTATTAGAAGAAGCTGAAAAATGTGTTTGGATTGCCATGCTGGTGGACTCTGGATCAAAAGGAGTGGTCCACATACTCAACAACAAATGAGGGTGCACAGATTATTGACAGAATGAAACAACAATACCTGTCGCATGCCTTTGAGTCATTCTTATAAATGACTTCTAATTATTTTTTTACTAAGGTTTCATCATCATACGACTAATGCACCAAAAACCGTCTTCTGAATAGAGAAATATTACGCTTATGATATATTAGGCCAACAGAAGGGAAATTGTGAGTAAATAATATACCATAGTATTATGCGTTTTGCCTGATTTAGAGTAGCAGTATATTCATCCCCCTGATCGCGCCTCAAATTCTGGACCTTGGGATGAATGGATAATTGTCCAACAGGTTTTGAATTCAGTTTTTGTTAACTGACGGACCTAGCTATCGGACGATAACGCATTGAATTACCCAAGGAACGAAGTCCGAATGCCTGCCGAAGTGCATTAACGAACTCACTATTTATGATCTTGAAAAAGGTAGAAAAATAAAGTTGTCGCTTTTTTCGGTGTGTATTCAACACTCTGACAATCAACGAGTCTCAGGGAAATGTATCCCTTTTAAAGGGGTCCGCGGACATCAGATGTTCATCAGAACCAAGACCACTTAGTTTGACATGTTTTGCAGTGTGCAACATCAATCTATGAATTTTTCATTGGTCATCATTCAGACAGTCCGGGTTTGCCGGGAATGAATATTCATATGATGTCAGACAACCACTCCTCCTGAGTTGAAGTCCTCGATACACCACCCGCATTATCTTTCTCCTCTTGCTGTCTCTCCCCCCCCTATCAGGTTCTAATTTTATGTGACCCATTAATCATAAACGTATGCCAAATCAATAAATCACATCTTCATTTTGCATAAATCCAGTTCATTCGAAGATCAACTCAATTCTCATTGCTCTATCAATACCGAAGGTGATAGAGATCCAGGCGTGTGTCTACTTGAAGGTTGCTCACCAAATAACTCATAGTACATTGTGTCCCACGTTGCAGATAGATTGCGGGAAGAAAAACTTCGCATTATGATTATTCGTGCTTCCTCTAGATTGTTTCTGAACGCCCCACCCCCAGCCCCGCTATCGAAGCATATTGTATTCATTGCAGGACCTGAATACGGGCATACTCCGTTGAAATCGAAACCTTCAATGCACCAGTGGATTGAACAGTGACGTAACACTTCACGCTCTCAATACGCACAATCGTATTCATGTTCAGAACGAGGAATTATGTGATGAGGACCAAAATCAGCCATTGAGCGTATCGCGTAATGCAACATTATTTCAACAGAATAGAGTCATGTTTTGCAATTGGATAATTCTACCCTCTTGAAAGTCTAAAGCTGTTCTTGGTGAAAAAGTGCTGTTTATCTAGACAGCGCTCGTCGAATTTGCTAGTTATTTCTTAACGGAGCGATAATTGTGCTCTGGGTACCATTGCTGAACAAGAACAAAACTGCAAAACAGTTCGGAATTGTAGTGATACTATGCTTATTATTATTATTATTATTATTATTATTATTGAGACAGTGTTTAACGTGAGGCTTCCGATAACTGTACGTTTGGTTGGTGTATTTATTTTGTATTCGCATTCGAAATATTCTGGCGTTCGTCACCAGTCTGTGCAGATGAATAGGGGAAATGGGTTGGTCCACTGTGATAATCAGAATAGTGAAACAAGCCTTTCCCGAGATTAATCTGAAAAGAAAAGACCATATTGCAATACTGCACGATTTATGTCCAGAACGATTTCGCTGCATCTCAACATGGTGCATACTGCAGAAAATACAATGTTTATATAGGGTTTTAGCATAGCAACAGAGTGAGGCAAAATACATTAAAAACAGACAAAACATAAAAGAGGGAGGGGTAAAAGGGGCCATATCACCAGGG
This sequence comes from Echinostoma caproni, assembly GCA_900618425.1. Classification (NCBI taxonomy): domain Eukaryota; kingdom Metazoa; phylum Platyhelminthes; class Trematoda; order Plagiorchiida; family Echinostomatidae; genus Echinostoma; species Echinostoma caproni. The sequence continues at coordinate 139,517 of UZAN01039435.1, read as the reverse complement.
TAGGGAGAGACTAACATACAGTTCTTTTTGCTGGCACAGGGGGGCTTCCATCGATTAATCGCAATTGCTTCAGCAAA